>QOVE01004766.1:7172-17914 GCA_003521275.1 Tricholoma sp. MG99 | reverse complement strand
ACATGTTAGACCTTTGGTTCTAACAAAATTCATCTACCATTAATCCATCCCATTAAGTTAGAGTATTCAGGTTTTGGTAGTTAAATAGCTGAAATTACTACCATGCTAGGCTCACAGTGACTCTATCTGTATGTACCTATTGTAGTAACCACTGAATCAACTATTACAATGCCATATAGTATTCATTGAGCATGTAAATCGGTAACCTGTGAACTGTGGCTTTATCAGATGGAAGAATCGGCATCGGCATCAGGGATCAGGCACAAAACATTCAGTGCACATCATCAACACCCACATCAAACACAAGCCGCAGTGCGTCAAGAATCTAAGATTGTGCTCCAGGTCTGAATCAAAACTGGCATTGGCATAGGCAGTGGCATCAGCATCGAATTCGTCATTAGATCCAGCAGTACTATAGCTTTGAAAAGTGCTGGTGGACTTCATTAGGGCTGTCTTTGTGCTTATATCTATAATAAGATCATGTACCATATATACATGAAATTGACATGCATTGTTCTTGGTCCATAAAGTCATCATCGGAGCTAGGCAACCAACTGTCATCAACAAAACTAAAGTACTCATGACTATAGGGCAGTGTGATGCGAGAAGGAGTAGGATGCTCTACCTGGGAGGTGGTGGGAGACTGGTTACTATGATTGTCCACCAAGTCCGTATCAGCATCAGAATCGGCATCAGATTCGCCATGAGATCCAGCAGAATATCCAGCAGAGTCTGTCTCTGAAGATGAAAGGAAAGCATCAGCTGCATCAGATGCAATGGGGAAAGCTGTTGAAATAGGATTGAGATCACCATCAGATGTAGTGGGATCTGCCCCCGATGATGAAAGGAAAACATCTGCCACATCATATGTGCTGACAAATGTTGCAAGGGCATTATTATTGGGTGGAGATGGAGATGAAGAGGCAGAATTGACAAGATGAAATTTGGCAGCATCAAAGCCGGTTGGGGAACCCATATGAGCAGATGAATCATCATCATCATCATATGCCATGGCTGCCTCAAATACAGTGGGCTGATGAGCGCCATTGGTTGCATCATCCATGGTTCGCAAAACCATGGGAGCAGCATTGGGGGTGTTAAGTGCAAGACAAGAAGATACGATATTGAGACCGGAAAGTCCGACGCGGAGATTCCGACTCCAAGGGGGGCAGGACTCGGCTTCAACTTATAAGAAGTTGCGCCTCCCTCATCAAGGTGTCCTATTTCAAGATGGAGAGACCAGAAGTTCTTGTGGAGTTCCAAGCGGGAGTTCCAACAAGACAGAGGATGGGAGTTCCGAAGAAATCACACAAGAGATGAGAGGAGTGAACTTGGTCGATATTAAACTGGAGAATACAAGTGAAAGTAACTAAGTATTTATACTGCGACATGAGGCGGTGTTTCCGATATAAGTATATGATACAGTATCAGTGCAATATCAAAGACACAGACCGTAGTCGTAAAACCTAACTACTTAATATGAGATTGTAAGACGTGTGAGGAATCGTAATAATGAGAGATGAAACAAATGATGTTTATAAATTGTTGGATATCGGGATGTCCGAGATGTCGAGATGGGAAGAAGAAGTCGGGATGTCCGAAGAGCGGGATTTCCGAGGCTTGAGAAGTTACGGTCGTAACAGGGGGCAACATTGGGAGCGGCATTGGGGGCAGCATTGGAATGTGAATCATCAGTGTCTGAAAAATAGAGGCCAGCATCGAGAGCAGTTACTGTGGGTGGCCAACTGTAAACAGCAGGGGCAGCTGTTGGGAGACTTGGTGTGGCCAAGCACTCCTTTTGGAATACACCATCAGGCAAAGATCCTACATACCCAGAATGATGTTTCTTTTCCTTGCCCTTTGTCTCCTGGTTCATCTCCAAAACATCATGCTCTGTGATGTGAACACCTCAAGTCCACTTGTGGGAGGTGGGAGGAAGAGATCTCAGGTGCTCGAGTTTAGCCTGTGCATGTGCTCCCACTAGTTGTGATTTCCTTGTTACAGCAGATGGCTTTGAAGGTCCGCCAGCTTGTTGAAGATATTGTTTTGATGCCGGTACTGAAGACAAAGTCTGTGGTTCAGCCTGAAGCTCCTTCACCAGGGCGAGCTCATGAAGTCCATGAAACCCTGCTGCATTCCTGTAATTAGAATTAAGTGCAGCATCTGCTGCAGATTCACAGCCGTTTAACAAGTCATACATAGTGTGTGCTTCATCAAGCATATCGTGTATGAGAGCACGCAGATCAATGCAAGATCAGCAATTGGCCCAGCAATCAGCTTGCCCACCAACTGGTGAATTGCCTGCTGGCTGGCTGGTTGGTGTGGTGGGTGGTGTGGTGGTGACTGGGGCAGGGATATATTGTCGAGTATTGGTATCAGCACAACAATTGGCATTGGCCCAGCAATCAGCCTGGCCACTGATGGGTCCATCACATGTTTGCTGGCTGGTTGGTGTAGTGGGTGGTGTGGTGACTAGGGCAGGGATATATTGCCAATTACAATTGAGGCACTTGTCCAGCGTGTCAATGCCTAAAATCATCCCTGACTCTGGTGCCTCATCGTGTCTCCACCAATCACATGCATATGAAGTCACTAGGCAGCTCAGGCTGTCTGTGGCAACACCATCATCCAATGTGGCCAAGAGAGATCTATTGAATCTAAGGGGTAGGAGATCCAAGTTGATGTCGGCCAGATTATCAGCCAAAGACTGAAGCAGGATTGGCACCTCGATGACCAGGCTGATGGCAGCAGTGGTACTGACCCAAGACATGACATACATCTATACTCTGTGTCAGGAACATTTTATGTATACAAATATCTAATCATACAAGCTCAGAATACAAAGTTTTTTGCATCCATTGCTGATTAGTGACATTCGCCTGGTTGATTGCCAACAAAACTGCCTGGAATCAGGACTCCACATACCAAATAATCTCCTGTGTACGCCTTTGAAGTGGACCTTTCGGCCCCAATTGTAAAGAAAAAGGGTTGAAAATTGAAAGAGTTTTGTTAGACATAGTGATCGTGGTTACTGATCAAGATAATCAAGATTATGTAATATAGGATGTTTACAGTCATAGAGGGGAGATATAATCTACATTTGTTAATCTAAATGCTCTGTTAGCTCTGGATGCTAATTCATGCCATACAGCCTGCTGACGATTTGCATAGGCAAGGGGACCAGGGAAGTGTGTTCTCGGAATTGGAGGCTGACTGCCAATGTTGGCTTTGATAAATGAAATACACTGCATTTCATATGTGAGCAGGAGAAATTCCTCCCTCCATGTATTTCTCTGAGCCCATGATCGAAGCCAATGTAATCACCTGACTAAGACAAAAGTTAGCACAATAGAGACGAATCACAATGACAGACAATTTACATTCCCAAACATGGCCAGCATTGGCATTGGCATAATCATCAGCATCAGCATTAATATTGGCCATGGCATCGGTACCAGTTATATTCTTGGCATAGACCTCAGTCTGAACATGTGCATTGTGCCAAATCCAGGACAGATGAAGGGTAGTGGAACCAGGCACATTTGGTTTTAAAATAGCAGTACTGGCATGAAGGTCGTCCTTGGATAACAGCCAAAACATGTGCAATGTCACAGCATCACAATTCAGTGCCAGCAATTGGCTTTGGCAATGGTTATACATTCTGGCATGCAAGGAAATCTTGTTAACCAATTTCTGGACAACCACTCTTGAGCAGGTGCGAACTCCCTTTCGTGGTGCTGCATGCATGATGTGTGAATATTGAAATGATTTGTCAGCAATGAGCTCCCACAGTTGGTGCAACAGTCAGTTTGCCTGGTTCTTGCAGAGGTCAATTTCTACCTCAGCGAGATTATCATTACAGGGGAGGTATACTTGCTGCTCCTCAACAGGAATACTGTGGGCTGGAGGATTTGAAGGCCCCAATGCCGCACAGGTGTCTTCTTCAACTGGGTCTAAATCATTGGAGGAATCAAATTCAGCTTCATTGACTGCAGTGATCCATGGGGAAGCAATGTCATGATCAGCAATGTTGGCACCGTGTTGTAAATGTGTTAAGGTTACCATGTGGGATGCAAGAGCTTCTCTTCCCCATTCAACTGATTGTGTATCTGAAATGTGCGGTGATTTACTAAGTCGGCGGACTTTGTCTCATAATTCAATCCTGCTATACATCAGAGATGGGATTTAATGGAGAAAAAGTATAACTTACTGCATTTGTTCAATAATGATAGTGAAATCAATCCACTCTTCAACAGGAGATTGAACTGATGCCAATGCCACACTGGTAATTGGTGCCAAAGCCGAAAATGATCCCTGAGTGGCATACATATCCATTACCTTTACATTTGTTTGCCTCAGTGATTCTGCTGAAGTCACTTCATTTTCCCATCTTCTGATTGCTTGTTGGCCGAATGCTGCCGTTAGTTCCTCATGGTGCTTGCTGATTTGTGTTGATATCTCTAGGGCTTCTCCAGATTTTGAGCATAGTCTAACTGTCATGGCAAGCATTTTTTTGTGATTTGAATCCATGGCGTGATCATCAAGCATTTCCGCCCAATGTGGCAAGGTTGCTGTTCTATTCTTCTGCTGTTCTCCATGAAACAGGTCTACCAATGCATTGGGAACATAACATCCATGCCGTGCACATGCAATGGCTGCACATCTGGTCCTATCACATGCCTTGGATGCCAGAAAAGCATTCACAATGGCTAGGAATTTATTTTCGCAAGGAGCTTTCTAATAGACCAGGATAAAGATCAGAAGGTCATCAGCATTGGCACCAGCATTGGCATTAGCCTTTGGCAAGCAAAGGTACATATGATTAATCTTTCAATGGCATCTTTGAGGAACTGGTGGTATTCAGCTTGATCTGGAGCCATTCCACCTGTTGGAATATTGAATGCAGCACGATATGCCCAGGCTATTCATTTAGCCTATTCATATTCTTATTCATGTTGTGTGGCCCGTCAGGCACCCTTTTTGTTATTTCATATTCTAAGTACTTGTATTTAGTTACCTACAGTAGCGAATGGAACCCCTGCGCATTTACCAGGGTCTTCTGATATCCCAAGTGAGCAACCGTGACACACTCATTACAACACCACCTCCATCCCATAGTCATATATCATCATCGGAGTTCTTCTGCCAAACATGATCAGCTTTGAAATTACCAGCAGCCACGAATATCCTTTTAAATACAAATCTGAATTACATGGGATAGACATAAATGCCAGTGAATAAATATCTTGTTACATACTGGTTCACATTGTCCTTCCAATTGTCTGGTATATTTATGCCTACTTGAGGACAGGCCGGACAAAAAATGGCAAGTGATCCTGATTCAGGATGCAAAGGATCTTTTTGATTGTGTCCATACCCTGCCCACTTCAGTCTTTTCATCCAACACCATAAGTGGGACATGTGCCGAAGCTCATGGTAGAGATTCACCACTTTGGCAGGCCTCATTGGCAATGTGACATGCTAAATGAGTTGGTAAAAATGATACACTGATGCCTTTAATTTGAGATTACAGAGCTGGAAGTGGTCTAGGACCTGCATAGTGAAAAGAGTCTGGATTTTGGTGAAGCTTGTGGGTAGTAAGTTACTAGTTACTAGGTCCAAGAGAATTCTGTGTTCCCCCTGACACTGGCAGGTCACCATTGCTAAGTGATGTATCCCATTTGTATGCACCACACAGATATAACTGTTGTTCAATGCATCGGCAGTCGGCAGGGAGGTACTTGGCCTGGCATCAGCACATGGTTTGGCATTGGCACATGGTTTGGCATTGGCACATGGTTTGGCATTGGCACATGGTTTGGCATTGGCACCATGATTTGGATTTGGCAAATAGGGTTCAAACACATCATTGTCTTCGGCTTCATGTTCATCATTACCATCAAAGAAATCCTCTAATGTATCCTTGTCAAGGTTTTGCTGTCCTTGACACCAAAGGGCATCCAGTTGCTCAAAAAAATTTGAGTTGGCCCCAGTTTCATTGTTGGCATCCTGTTGCTCTTCATCCACAGTCATTGATGCCGATTCATGTGGAAAGGGCCGATCCGAATGGAATTCGGGCTGACAGCAATTCTTAGGCAGCCAATTGGAGGACTCTTGCTCTGGTTTGTCCTTTATGTCTTCAAAGGTCTCCAGATATTTCCTTTGAAAGTCCAGAGCATTGCAAATTGGCTGATCTGTCTGGTGATGAACTAAAATGTATGTGCCGACCTCCCATAGCTCAGCTTAGCAGAAGTGCATGCCGGTCCAGCATTCAATGCGATGGAAGGGATTTTGCCTGTGGGTTATGCTCATGCATGTACAGCAAAGTGTGGTTCCCAGTGAACAATCGACGCATCGCCAAATTGCCCATTTATTGAATGTGCAGTGGTTGCAAACTTGTTTATCGACTGACCATGCCTGCCAAGTGAGGGATGCTTGCAGCAATTCATCTATTTGTCCCACAAACTCCAGTACATAGTCTCGCTGTCTCTATTATTTTTTAATGAGCATTGATCTGTAAGCAATCAGTGTCAGAAACAAACCTTGCCAATGTGGGGCCAGATCAGCTCGGCACTGAGAGTTGGTTGGTGGCCACCTGAGGTTCTTCCATGTCCTATTCTGGAACAACACTTGGATAATCCTGTATGACAGAAGTTGATTGAACCTGTTCTTCCATGTCCCTCAGGGGGACCTTCATGTGCCTTGTTTGTGGTCCATCTTAGTGTTTTAAAGTCCGGTCCGGTCCGGTTTTTTGGCTAGATTTTGGGAAACTGTGACTGTGACCAGTCTGCCACAAAAGGGAATAGCCAAATAACCGAACTGAAACTGATAAAAACAGAAAAAAAACTGGTCAAAACCAGTCATAACTGGTTCTCAAAAACACCAGTAAAAATATCAGTTATAATCGGTTATAATTGGTCAAAAGCACCATTGAGCACTGTTTTACTATCAATTGTCTTGGAACCCACCAAAAAATCAAGCAAATCAGTCAACATTTGACTGAGTTATCATCAAAACCGAGTTCTACTGCCTAAAACCTGGGATGAAACTCGGCTTTGATCATATCTCAGTCAATTCTTGACCGATTAGCTTGATTTTTGAATGGGTTTCAAGGAAATGAAGAGGGAACACCTGTGGCAGTGTTGGATCGGTGATAAACCGGTGATAACCAGTCATTTTAGACCGGTTTTTTGCGGTTTTTAATTTCAGAAAATGGAAAACTGAAACTGATGGCCCAGTTTTTTTTCAGTGATGGTCCGGTCCAGTTTGGGGTTATTTTCAGTTCAAATGGACCGGACCTTAAACACTAGTTCATCTTTCATCATGACCTCAACTTCTACATGTGTTACAGCATCCACTGCAGCAACATCATTCTCATGCAAAGTGGGATTCTTCTTAGATCTTCTCTTGCGCTTGACAGGAACATATTCTAGGTCCATGGTGATTGGAGGTACACCAAATGGATGGCCTTGTTGTACTATTGGCCTCGTGGTACTATCGACCTTGTGTGATCCTTGTGTTATCCTTGTGTGATCCCTCGTGCTGATGAAATATTTTATGTCAATCAGAAGAACAATCCTTACTTTACATTAATCCCCTTCAATGCCACCTGGGCCATCACAGAACCTGTGGTTGAGACAGTACCAGAAGGGAGGCAGATATACAGATGAAGAGCAGAGGATCATAGAGCCTTATAAAGCTGATTTCTGATTGCAGCAATCAAAAGCTGGCTGATTGCATATACTCAAGACTAACATTCTCCCAGCAATGTTCAACTACTGGGCAACAATTGATAGGGCCCCTGTGGATCAGGAGGAGAGTTGCCTTCGTGCCAAGGTAAGCTCACAAGCATGTGAAGGTTTTATTACTATTGATCACATAGCCAGGAACTAACAACCTGGCTTTCCAACAACTGGCGAATGACCCAAGGCCTCTCACGGAAATTGAACAACTTCAAAGTCAAGCGGCTGGAAGTCATTTAGAGCTTGTACCGTGACCAAGTTATGCAAGAGATCGCAAACATGTTAGATGTTGAGGATGCCACCACAAGTACACCAGGATGGTTCCAAATGTGCATGCCAGCTATCAAGCTGGTTTATGACCAGATGACTACCAAAGAGAAGGTAATCATGTGTGAGGAGCAGGATAAGATCATGTGTCAAGAATATCCTGATGAGAGAAAGGAGTTGCCGATTCCGATGCCGATGCCAGACTTCACAGTCTTGCAGCAAAATACCTGGATAAGCATTTCAGGAGAGTGCACGAATACATTGGCTAGAAATGGGGGTGTTGTCATTGACCTTTATGGCCTATCCAGGACCTGATGGTGCCCTGCTTATTGATGTGTGAGTCCCCGATTTAATATCTGCTGATGCCAATGCTGATGCTGATGCCGATGTTATGCATAGTCATGACCATATCGCTGCTCTGATGGCCACCCCTGCACCTACATTTGTAGACACCTATTATGATCAAATTGCTGAGCTCAAGCAATGTTTTTTGAATTATGTCAAGGGTTTAAGCACACCAGACATTACTACGCCAGCAACAGCAATGCAAGATAATGCAAAGCTAACCAGATCTCCGAAGACAATTGATGGTTTCCCAATTCTTCCTACACCTTGGAATGTGTCACTGTATACCAAAAAGCAGCTCGAAGTAATGTTTAACTTTTATGTTGGGGAACATTACAGTATGACAACCTCGTATTCTGTTACGACCGTAACTTCTCAAGCCTCGGAAATCCCGCTCTTCGGACATCCCGACTTCTTCTTCCCATCTCGACATCTCAGACATCCCGATATCCAACAATTTATAAACATCATTTGTTTCATCTCTCATTATTACGATTCCTCACACGTCTTACGATCTCATATTAAGTAGTTAGGTTTTACGACTACGGTCTGTGTCTTTGATATTGCACTGATACTGTATCATATACTTATATCGGAAACACCGCCTCATGTCGCAGTATAAATACTTAGTTACTTTCACTTGTATTCTCCAGTTTAATATCGACCAAGTTCACTCCTCTCATCTCTTGTGTGATTTCTTCGGAACTCCCATCCTCTGTCTTGTCGGAACTTCCACTTGGAACTCCACAAGAACTTCTGGTCTCTCCATCTTGAAATAGGACACCTTGACGAGGGAGGCGCAACTTCTTATAAGTTGAAGCCAAGTCCTGCCCCCCTTGGAGTCGGAATCTCCGCGTCGGACCTTCCGGTCTCAATATCATATCTTCTTGTCTCGCACTTAACATATTCCAGAAATAGTTACTTACTCATCTCGATGCAGGACTAGCCAACAACCATCATAGTCGCAGTATTCCATTCAAAGCAATCACTGAACAGACTTCTCGTTTCATTAGTGCTGAATATCTCCCAGCCCGGTTCAAATTCAGAGACCCACGCAACATGCACAAGAGTACCATAGAAGACTTCTTCAACCACATTATGCAGCGGCAAACAGCACAGGGGCCTGAAAGAGCATTCAGGTTCAAGGGAATCAAAGCCAGTGATGGGACTGTGGCTCCTGAATACTATCCCAATGATTTGAATAACCAACCGCCTTCCTGATGTACATTAAAATGTAGTAGGAGAAGGACTGCTGATGCTGTGCCTGATGCTGAGTCAGCTACCGGTGCCAGACAGGATGCTGCAGCCGAGTCCATCATTGAACCCCAAGGCCAATCTAAATCAAGGAAATGTGGAAAAAGCAAACACAAAGGAAAGCAATCCCATCGACAGTCAACAGCAGCACACCCAGCCAACATTGAACCCAATGCCAATGCCAATGCCAATTCAGACACCAGCACCGGGCACGATCCCGATCCCGATTTAAATGCCGATTCCCAAGGCCCCAATCCCTCACAAATCACAGATACAGCTAATCAGTCCTCCTATGTGCAAGTCAATCAAAACATAATGGACATGCTCTACACAGCTGGAGTCACTTGTCTACAGCTGATCAATGGTCCTGGTGATGGTGAACCAGAGTATCTCATTCCTTGCGAGATTTACATGGTGTACACAACATGCCCATTGATTGAAAACCAAAATGAACATGTGAACAATCTCCCATGCCCAATTGATCCCTCTCTGTTAGAAGACCACACCAATCCACCTCAAGTGCAAGTACCATGTCCTAAACCTCAACGACTTGTTGGGGGAATTCAAACTGTAGATCCTATTGCAAGGGCAAGAGCAAGGGCACTAGCTGCATTAGGAATGCCATCAGAAACAGCCACTTTCACGTCGGCACCAGACACAGTAGAATTGGCAATGGGAACATTAGGACCGGCAACAGTCACAGCACCATCGGCAACAGTCACATTAGCATCAGCAACAGTTACAGGAAGCTCAGCAACAGTCACATTAGGACCAGGAAAAGCCCCAGTAGAATTGGCAATGGGAACATTAGGACCAGCAACAGCCACAGCACAATCGGCAACAGGAACGTTAGCATTGGCAACCACCACAGTACAATCGGCCAAGATCACATTACAACAGATGACACCACCATCCTCTCAACATACTGAGCTGCCATCAGTTTCAGGTACCATTCTATTGGCATCAGCACTTGCTTGGCGGATCCGCAAAACAGCCGATGACCTTGCCCAGGAGGAAGCTGTTTTAACCCAGACTGTTGGGACCAGAAAGAGAAACAAAAGGGTCAAATTTGCAGGCCAATAAATTACTATTGAATTGACAAATAATGTATATACAGTCTATCTTTTTCCATGT
>QOVE01004756.1:0-10322 GCA_003521275.1 Tricholoma sp. MG99 | reverse complement strand
GTTGGCAGCATTACCGTTTTCGATATTTCAGTGTTCACCTACAAGTTGCGGGCCCTCCATATGTTGATACAATCACTGTCGTCTGATTTCCCTATCTTTGGTAGAATAAATTCGCGTATTCCAAAAGATGATTAGATGATCAGATGATTGAAGACGCACGCTACTATATGATAAAGAGTCTGAATCGCTGGCGTGGACTGCGGAGATCTGGCTATGTAGTGTGTATCCAATAGTTGAGGGCGCACACAGCACGATCCCGAAAGAGCTCCATGAGTTTTGTATATTGGTGCCGCAGCTTGGTCCGTCGATTACGGGTTGTCCAGAGTTGCACATTTGTTTTGTGTTATGTTAGCAGTGGCTCAGCGATGTATCCCATCGATGATATACGACGGACCGGGAATATCAATGGATCGCTGTCTAATTCCTCCCCAGTCCAGGGTCATTGGAACGACAAGCGGGTTTGTTTTTGTATAATTGTCTCCCTGTTCTCTGAGTAAGGAAAGCCAGTAGCTCCAGTGTCACCGTGTTGTGATGTGATGGTGTGTGCATTGCTGTGCGTATTCTACATCATGGAACAGTGGCTTGATGTGAGAATTCGAGAGTCCCCTAAGCAAATGGGACTGATATAGTTTTGTTCGTTGAGATGAAAGTCAGATTATACCTGCAGTCTCCTAGGTTTCAGCATCTGCTACCACAATAGAATCAGGAAAAGGTTGCCGGGAAGGAAGCATGAATTATGTGTCCTGACTCTGTAATCTTGTACAGTTCGGTCACTGCCATCTCGTTGACCATCGTTCGACGTAAGGTGGCAGGATGTCTTCATTCCTTCAAACCATATCGAAAATGTTGTCGTCGACGGTGATGACAATATCATGTACGAGGGAGTCACTGGGAGTGGGCCATCAACTTGACGTGTTTAGGACAA
Organism: Tricholoma sp. MG99; assembly: GCA_003521275.1. NCBI lineage: Eukaryota > Fungi > Basidiomycota > Agaricomycetes > Agaricales > Tricholomataceae > Tricholoma > Tricholoma sp. MG99. The sequence goes on along the minus strand of QOVE01004756.1, from coordinate 9,397 downwards.
CGCGTTTGTCATAAAATGATGGCTTCCTTGGAGCTTGGGAAGCGCTTCCTTCTGGAGCTATGGTCAAACCCAGTCTGGAAGTGCTTGCGGAGGCTTGCGGATGGGACGTTCATGATCAGAGAGATTAGCCTCAGAGATACTAGTACTAGATATGGGTACGACTTGACGGCTGCAATCCAAATCGTGCAATCACATGTTCGAAGTTGAATCAGATTTACATGAATAATATTATTCACCAGCATGCATGGACATCAGATTTCAACCACGAGTCACCGTGAGTCAACCACAAATCACTTCAATTAAACAAATAAACTACAAATTTACTGTCTCAAGGGCAACCGAGGAAGTCGAAATCCAACTGCCTCGAGGTTTGCCCATTGTGATACCCCGGGCCGAGTCTCGACTGGGTGTGCTCCGCGCGGGTTGAATGTTGAACGTTTAGTACTCGTTGAAGCTACCGAAGAATCTACTGGCAGCCTGGCACGAGGTCGATAACACGGAACGAGGCTATGCTGGTCATGGCGGCTGGCCATGTTTCGCAGTAACGCATGTCCCATGAGGCGTGCCGCACATTCGCTTCATTTCCTGAGCTAGCCTACTTAAGCTTGCTCGCGACTCGGAGTCACCCTAAGCGAGCCATGTCTACTTCTACACCGAACACAATAACACCGAGATCGCTTGCGATAAGCGTCTCTCAGCACTGTGCGCTATTCTAACTCTCACGAAAATGCAGAGGGAATTCGCTGACTCGAAGATCTTCGATATAGCTCATCTCAATGAGTCGTCGGATGTTACCTTTCGATCTTGCGATGGAGTTCTTTTTCATATAGACAAACGATATCTGGACATCAGTTCTACCGACTTCCCGCTTGCCCCAGATAATGCCTGTAGCACACCAGTTATTCCGCTAGAAGAGGCCGCCTCTACACTCGACCTCCTATTTCAGTTTTGTCTGCCTGGACTCCATCCCGATTTACAATGTATGGAATTCAACGCTTTCATGGCCATCGCCGAAGCTGCGGAGAAGTATCGAGTATTTCCAGCGATGAATATTTGTGGAATTAGAATGGTGTAAATCCGCTCATCCTTCTTGGAGTTTGGCTTGTACTCACACGTAATTTGCTTTGCTAGGGATCATTTGTACCAGCATGCATCTGAAATCTTGGTATACGCGGCGAGCCACAGTTATCCAGATGTTTTAGAAGTCGCGGCCCCGCTAGCTGTCCTCGAAAAGTCCGGATGTTACATTTTACCCAAGATTCCATCTGAGCTAGTTATCCCTTGGGTGAGTCACACCGTTCCATATGTTTCGGGAACAAACGATGGTAATTCTCTTCTGTTCCCATAGGTAGTATACCACGAGAGGTGGCAACAGGTCGCGCGTGATGCCGTCTCGTATTACGATACTTGGAAGAAAAATTTTGTCTCCGAGAAATCGTTCATGGGCAAGATTGAGTGCAAAGCGTGCGATTCAGAAAGCGTACATAACTTTGTTCTTGGTCTTTTGACAAGGTTGGGTGGCGATTTGACCGTCCTGCAAGATCTTGGTGCTACATTCGATACATCAACGCTCTGCAAGCACATTGCGCCAAGCTTCTCATCCTGGCGTATGTCAATAGAAGAGAGCATCAAAAATATACCCACGTTCAGAAAGCCCACGTGTGTATATCCATTCTCTCCTTAGTTCACAAATTTACTCTTATTAGTCCAAAATCAGATATCATTCCCTTGGATCTCGTGAAACATTGTCAGTCCCTGACAGCTCCGCTCGCGACTCAACTAATCGTCTAACATCTACAGCAAATGCCGGGGACCCAGACATCACTATCCGGTCCAGCGATGGGATCTTCTTCCAAGTTCATAAGTCAAACCTCGCTCTCAGCTCTTCGGGCTTCGCACCATCAGAATTCGCATCCCTCGACGAAATCGTTCAACTTACCGAAACCTCCACCACGCTAAATCTCCTCTTCAAATTCTGCTATCCGGAACGTCATCCGGACGTCACGACCTTGGAGTTCGATGCTCTTGAATCTCTGGCCGAGGCGGCAGAGAAATATGAAGTATACTCTGCTGTGAGTGTCTGCAAACTCCGCATGAGGTACGTCTACATCCATATTATCATCCTTGTCGGAGGTTCTGATTCATGGCCATCTTATCAGAAAGTTGCTCCCACAACATGCCGATGGCATCCTAGCATATGCAGCAAAGCATAATTATCGAGATATCCTCGATGTTGCAGCACCTTCCATGCTACGGATACCTCTAAGCGAAGCGGTGTGCATGTTGCCCCCAAACATAGTCGCGCCTTGGGTAACTGAACTCATGTACTATGGATGATACATATCTGACAATCAGTCTAGGTGCGATATCACGAACAATGGGATCAAGTATGGAAGGACGCTGTTTATCAAGCTCTGAAGTGCTGGGAGACCGATGTCCCTGTACGCTGCAGCTCGTGTGGTGAGAAAATTGATGTATACGCGAAGCGTCTTGTCAATAATCTTGGGTGTGGGGTCGCGCGGCTCATGGACGTTGATGAGCTGGTTGGTCCTGACGGCTGCTGCAGTCGTGTACAAGAGAATTTTTCTTGGTGGCGTACATTGGTGGAGACGAATGTTGCGAATATCAGATCATTTGAAACCTTCTTATAGTATTATTAAATAATTATTATATATCTATCTTACTATGTTTCTTACAACGTTGCCATGCGTACTTTCCTACTTGGATACGTGGAGAGCTAAGTAAGCTTTCAAAGTGTACATATCCGACTCACAACATTTAATATTGCTAAATGGGGAAGCAAACGCTGTAAGCTCGAGCTGTTGACTTGCTTGCTCCTAACCCCCTAACCGTTTCTGAGGGCTAAACGTTAAACCAGCGTCCTTCCGGGCAGAGCTATAGGCGCATGTGAGGCATGGAAATCGTAGACGGGGCTAACTGAGGATGAGTTCCTTGCACGTTTGATGGTATGTACATAACTTGTAATTAGTTTTATAGTGCCTACAAATTGCTACAATCTGATACATGATCCTCCAAAACAGTTCGACGAGAAAAGCCATATATATACGACTTCGCATGCGACGTTGCTGTTCTTTCTTCAGGAGCTGGTTCTCTTCAATATCACTTTAGCCCTTCCACAGCACTTTCAAGTATCCAGCACCACAACACAGAACATAAACCTCTCACAACCTGCTTAGTGCGAGACAAGAACATGAATCCTACCCTCGTCTGGCTCGTAATGTGTGTTGCTGGCCTCACGGCACCAGTATTTTCTGTTCCTATGAACCCAATCGGCATTGAACCAACTGATAAGAGTACTACAGTGAGCCTCCACCGATTACACAAACGTTAGCAGATCATACTGATTTTCATTTTGGTTAGAAACCAACAGGTTACGGCAAGAATGAAATTCCAATAAAGGTGTTTTCATGGCTTGGAAATAATGTCCCTGTTCCCCTACTGATATAGCAATGTAGGTTGGCGATATGGTAATAGTGGATGACGGAGGAACCTCACCACACCATAACAAAGCAGGGACTGTTTCGTTCGTGGGTGACAATGGGTCCATAAAAGTCCAGTTTCACACTAGCAAAGACCAAGCGTTGATGAACAAGGCTCAGGCTAACGATCATCTTACGGTTGTCAGAAAAAGAGGCATGTCTTCATAAAGTACTATAGTGACAGGGTTTTGTCTGACGCAGGAACTTCTACCAGTGCACAGGAACCTAATAGTACGTTCATGATTTAATAGTGCCCCAATGCACTTACTCATATAGTGATGCAGGATGGTGACCAGGCGATGTATACGGGAACTAATCCCCAGTTCGCCGACAAAGTTGACACTGTCGTCCGGTCTTCTACAGGACAGCTAAGCTGGGGTAGCATCTCTTCACCCAATCCAGATGATTTTGAGGTTCTTGTGCCAGTGGGTGGTAGTAGTGCGTCCCTCTCCAAGTATAACGGAGGAGCATATATCTGACACAGTAACTTCCAGAGAAAAAATAGATGGGAGTTTCTGAGGCTCCTGGTATCAGCCATCTGCATAGGTGGCTCTATCAACTCTGAAAGCCACTGGCTGAACTCGGAGTCATACCACACATCCATAATCGCGCAGAACGTCTTGTGTAGACTCCAAGAGAATGACAACCGAAACAGCTGTGACGTCAAACATGATCATAATTCTTCAAGTCACCACAAACTCTGAAGCATTGTTGACCATCTATTATATGCATATGGCAAAACTTTGCCGGCGAGTGTGAAAGGGCCTGCCAGAACATACAAGCAGCTCCATGATAAGTATTCTGGAACTTGGTTTAGAATTCGAAGGAAACTATGTGTGAGCACACAAAACACTCGGCACCATAAGGACACCACGACCCAAGTTCAAGTGGTAGTCTAACAAGGCAGCGTATTGAACTCTGCAAGGAAATCTTGATTGGGATCCTTGGTAGGAACAGGGACAGTGAAACTCAACACTTGTTTTGGTCTGCCGACGTCAACGTGATCCGGTGGAAGGGGATTTCCTCCGCTATGAACCTGGGCCTCAACTTTGACAACGACCTTCTCTGCACCGGTTTTATTGTACGTGGTTTTATTGTACGTCAAGATATCCAACCCTGCTACAATACGCTCCTTGAATTTTTTTTTATCCATCAAGCGTACACGATTTGGCGATGATTCCCGATTCAAGCAGGAAAGGAAGGATCTTTGGCATTAAATTCTGTCTCAAGTATTCCTACGAGCAAACGCACTAACATTAAGACATACGCCAAGAGACAAGAACGAACGCGATGTACGCACCTGTGAATCGTACAGGAAGGTTCTTACTTCGACAACTCTGGTGGTCTAGAAAGCGGGTCCGCGTAATTGGGAATACTATCCAGCAAATTGTCGAGGTTGTCGACTGTCAGAGAGGTGATAGCCTGCGCGATAGCCGCTACACTATCTCCCGCTGTCGAAATGCAATCCATCAAAAGAACCTTCCCATCCCTCCGCTAGCAGCAACATGAGGAGTTATGTCGCGTGCTGGATCAGGGCTCCTATAAACGAAAATGGCGGCGCCGAGGGATCGAAGGTGTTCGTGGTTTCCCGCAAATGCGGCGATGATGTTTTTAAATTCTGCGCTGTGGAAGGAGCGGGATGGCGTATTGACCGGGTGTGGAGCCTGCGCCGTAAATGAGGACGTTGAGTGGTGGTGAGGTTGCGGCGGGGCGGGGAGTGAGAGGCAGTCGAATGACGTGTAGTAGGCCCAGCTGGGCCAAATTCGGATGTTGACCAAATTCATATCGGATGAAGCTCCTTTTTCAATCGATGCAGTCTAACAAGTTGAAATTGTTGCTAAATCATGACATTCACCTTCAAGATTTTCAATATCAAGTTCGCTAAGGTTATAGAACCATTGGGTTCTAGTGCAGACGTCGCACTCGCCTCGATATTAATACAACTTCGTTCTCGTTCTTCCCACAGAACCTGACGAAGACTCACTCTGTCTTCGTGACATCTGCATTCTCAGCACCCTCGTCCAGGAGGACCCCTTTCCCGCACCTGGTCGAAATGGCAGACCTCGTTTTTCGATGAAAACTTACATACTCCCAGAACGCTCAGGCTGGTGTCCTTGAACAGCCTGAAGCTTTGGGCGTAGTGTCGCGAACATGGATCTTCTAATACCTATGACCAGGGGTTTGTGGATATCCCCGTCGTGGAGGTTTGTCTGGAGGAGAATCAGCTTATACATGCCTGCGCTACCCATCATGAAAATTGTGGTCTGGTGGGTAGTCGTTTGGAGGTTGTTGGGACTAAACATCCTCGTTGCAGCAAATGCATTACTGCAATCAGGAGGTTAGTTCGTGCATAGTGATATTACCACTGCTGCTCATAGCTTTGATTCATGAATTGGTGCCAAACGCGTCACTGGCCTGTATATAAGAAAGATTGTCCAGCTGCTCAACGCGACCCGGTAGAAGGGCTTAGACTCCTCGAAAATCGCAGAAGAGCTGACATGTTTCCTGTCCAATATACAAACCCAGGCTGGCGACGGATTCCAGACTTTCGGTCTTTGATGTCTCACATAAATTGTACTTGGCTTGAAATAGTGAAGTGGTACACTGTGCGACCCGGACGAATGTGGCTCGGTTGTTACTATCGTTTAAAAAGTAGAACTTTTTACGAACCACTTATGACAATGATATTTACCACCTAAGCCGATCTGCTATTAAACACTCCATTGACCAACTCGTCTTTCCAGGTGCTTCCAAAGCCAGGCATGATATCGCTGTTGGTAATCTTTCGTTGCACAACAATGCTAGGGTAAAGGGAAAAACTTTTTACCCTGTTATTTTGCACTAGCCACGAGACAGCCATGTCGAAAGGACGAGAAAATGCGAATGGCGGATAGCGCAAGTGTACAAGAATCCGACGCGCGCCGGCACGCGTCAATGCGTATGCATGGCTGCATGCTGGCGTTTTTGAGGGGTGGATATGCGTTACTGTACGGTTGAGAGCTGTCGCGTTATCGTTGGCATTCAGGGGTGGGTAGAAAGTCTCATTGGACCAGCAGTGGCCTACATCGTCATCAATCCACTGCATGGTTGGTGAAGGGGCACGGTATCTACTTACCCAAGTATACAATATCCCACTGTTCAGGCAAGAAAGTCCAAAGATGTTCAAGCCGCGCTTGTATGTCCACTTCCATATCGATGTCATCCTCCAGCACAAGCACAGTGTCGTTCGCTTTCAGGCTCTTGTCGTTGGCCACATTTTCGATGACAGACAAGTGAGAATACCAGCAAGCGATGCGCGCCGGCGTGAGGATCAAGTACTCCGGGAGATTTGGCCCAAAAGGAAGGAAAGAATTGTTCTGCCTAGCGCTTACCAAAGGGTCCGCTTGAGAGTTGTGAGGAAACTTCGCCGACAGAGACAGGAATCCAAGACTCCACAGGCTGAGATTATCGTTCACAGGGGGCATCTCCTCGGGCCAAGTAAAGAGTCCATCGTCCATAGCGCGAATCGCCCTGACCGAGTCCAGTATCTTTTCTACCACCTGGACCTTCGAGTCCAGCGCATCGATGTATTTCCACCGCAATCCAAGCGCTTCCCTGAGTTTCTCCATTTCTTGGTGGCGGTCTGTACGATTTGGAAGCGAGAGCACGTAGATTTTCTTCGCGACCCCAAGGGTCAGCGTGTCGCGATCAGGTTCGACGACGGGTAATGATGACAGATAGTTTCTAGTATCCAAAGATCCGGCATGGAGTATTAGGAGGAAACACGTGGATCCAGCGATAATTAACATAATAGCCTTTCGAGCTCGAGCCGACCAGGAGACCGAACCAGGCGGGGATGTCGGCGAAGTAAGACTCCGAGGCATTAGCATATAGTCTAGTCGTACAGCGCGATTTATACCTCGCCCAAGGTTGCAAGACTAATGGTACGGCGTTGAATGTTATGTGGCTGCCAGAGGGCGGGCGATGCTTTTGATGTTGTCACTGAGAGGCTAGGAGGGATTTGGGAGGGATACCCGAGTCATGTCATCACGTCATGATCATGATAAAAACGCTTACATAAGCAATGAATTTTGGCCGCCACTGGTCCGTACGCGTGAAGCCAGTGGAGTCCGGACATTCACAGGAATGCCGCCAACGGATACGAAGCAAGATGATGCTGTTGGTCCAAGTACTCCAGCAGGATACCCCTTCGATCATCCCAATGCAGACATTGTCCTCCGCTCATCAGACGACAAACCGGTGGACTTCTATGTATTCAAGTTGCTTCTAACGCTCGCTTCGCCGTTCTTCGAAATACTCCTCTCTCTTCCACAGCCACCGGAGGATGCCAGACATGATATATCAGTTATTGATATGGCCGAAGACAAGGTGACACTGAACTTGATTCTACGGTTTTGTTTGCCTATCAGCATGGTGGAACCGCCCCGCCTATCATCTCTAGGTGAGCTGCAGATGGTTTTGAGAGCAGCTATGAAATTGGAGATGCAGGGAGTGCAAAATCACCTTCGGAAAGAGCTTGTAGCACCACGATTCATTGAATCGCAACCTCTACGGGTCTTTGCAATTGCATGCCATTATGGTTGGTCAATTGAAGCAAAAAGAGCCGCGAGGTTCACCCTTCGTCAACCGCGGAATACGCCTTTCGTTGATGAGCTACAGCTCATTACTGCAGCGACGTACTATCGGCTGCAAGAATATCAGAATAAATGCGGGGAAATTGCTGCGTCGAGGGTCGTATCTCTGGCACGAGACATATCCGTAGACGATGATGATTCGGTCTGGTCAACATGTTTGACATGTAGTCGCGCTGGAAATGCCAGGTGGTGGCGGAGCAATAGTAACGCCATACCAGGCGTGCGGAAATGGTGGTTTGACTGGATGAACAATGTAGCCAAGGAACTGCAAATCATTCCTTGGGGCGAGACTGTCAAGAAATGGGACCTCATGGAAGCTGCCATTACTAAAGCAAAGGAATGCTCCTACTGTGGCAAACAAGCTAGTGAGGACTTAGATATATTCTCCGGAATCTTGGCTGGAGATGTCGAGAAACATATTTCAGCGGCATGTGCACGATTTATTGTTCCTAGCACACATTGATGACAAGCCTTTACTAGGTTGACATCGATCTTAGAGAGAGCGAGCACGAGGGTGGTACCAGCGAAGATAGTGAAACTGAGTGGCGGAGCTGTGAATAATTGAGGGGAAAATCTTCGACTGGCACGTCCTTTTCAGCATGTTATCCGAGTCGTCCTCGACTTCGGATCATGTTCCAAACACTTCCCCTTCATATAGTACCGGGTTGAGCATACTATGAACCCTTGCGTTTGCTATACTTCCAACGACATTGTATATACATGTCCCCCTCAGGTTAGAGTCAAACTTGAAATGTCATGTTTGCCGCCTGCAGCACAAACACTGCTTAAGTAGTGCTGTAGTTAGGCTGAGGCCTTTCCTGATTGGGATGATAACTGTTACTTCTTTCAAGTTTGCTAAGCCTCGAGGGTCACTGGTCACCACTAAGCCTGAGGTAGCCAGAGCTAATGGTTAAGCTCCCAGACTGCGCCGGTGCAAACCCATTCCTGGATGCGTCCCTTACTGTATACATCATCCTCCCGCAACTTAACGAGCCGAACGTCCAAGAGATCTCCAGAAGTGCTCATGAGCTCCGCTATCTTCATCAAGGAAGTCCCATACCACTGCCCAACCTCCCGAAGAATAGCAGTGATCATCTTCAGGGACTTACTCGCCTGGAAAAGCTGGGATGTTGACAATTCATGAGGCCATCGAGGATCAATGAGGACGAGGTGTGTAAGCTCAGGCAATTCCACGATGTAGTCGGTGAAAGCATCATCAACAAAAGGATCATCTAGCACAAGCTGACGAAGAGCTTTGAACTC
>QOVE01004742.1:2175-17821 GCA_003521275.1 Tricholoma sp. MG99 | reverse complement strand
TCCCCCCCAGCACAACTTATCAATCCTTGCACTAGGGACATATTTAAATGCGATTCTGTATGGGGTGCGTACTAACTTCGTTGATTGGCTCAGGAGATCACTCAACCCTGGTGCTAGGTTATGGTTCTCCAGGTTTGCATCGATTTTTCTGATGGAAGCACGACATCTCAATGTTTCTCACTACAGATGTTCATTTACTACCAGCACTACAAGAAGTAAGAAGATTTTGTCTGTGCAGCCAATTCATTGATATATGCTATCCGTGCAGGGATGGAGCTGTGCTTCGATCCTTCGTAAGCACCACCCTCCGTTAGCTTTACTCCGTATTCACTCATCATTTCAATAGGTCTTGTACCTATTCGTTGTCGAAACCGTTAATACTTGTACTCTTATGGCAATGATGTACGAACCATTGGTTACGAGATTTGGTATGCCTGTCTATCGTTCAATTGGCGGCCTTCGCAGGCTGATGCTAACGATATTACCACTAGGAACACCCTATGCAACCACCTTCTTTCCATTGCGTAAGTTGGCGGTAATATATAGCATTTACGTACTGAACTTGCCTGTTTAGTGCTACCCGCCGGTAAGGGTCCAAAACGCGTTGATTTACGTCACTCGTGCTCTAACTCCATCAGATCCCATTATGACTGTTCTTATATCAACGCCGATTCAGATTTTCCTTGCATGGCGTATCAGGATTATAAGTCGAACCGTTTGGTTTGCGCTAATTATCTGCATCCTTGCCATAGCCGCCATGGGTATGTGTCTGTTATCGAATTCCTGAAGATGAATGTTCATTGGATGTGATAGGTGGAGGCATCTGGTTAGGCGTTACCGTCATTAACATCCGCCAGTACTCGAGAAAGCCTGAGCTTCATTGGCCAGCGCTCTTGTGGCTGATTGCCTCCGCCATTGCCGATATAACCCTCACTGGTTCGCTAACGTACTATCTGGTGAGATGATTCAATTATTTTTATGGGATGATCACTGATCCGAGGATGCTGGGACTCCAGGCTCGCCGGAAATCAGGCTTTACTGCAACTGACGATACGATAAATAAAGTGGGCTACTCATCCCTTTCATCAAAGATTACTATCTCTTACCTTGCGAGGGAAGATTATCCGCTTAACAGTCCAAACCGGGTTGATTACGACACTATTCGCAATTCTAGATGTCATCTGCTTCCTCGCACTTCCCGTAAGTCTTGTGCCCTTCATTGATCATTCTTCAAGGCTGAGTTGCCTTCTTCAGCATACAACAGTGTAAGTTAAACTCTCACGCATGTTTGGCGTAGCTTATTGATTTGCTCTGCAGAAACTTTGTCTGGGACTTTGCGCTCTCAAAGCTATACACGAATGCCCTCATTTCAACCCTAAATGCTCGTTCAAGCTGGGGAAATCTGATAGAGAACAATTCAACATATTCTGCATCGGAAGTGGTATCTCGAATCCCAGATGTACGTATTCGTGTTACATACACTTACAAAGAAGTCACACTCACTGCCTACAGCTACACGGACGTGGGCATTTACAAACGGTAGGCTGCGAATCTCTGAATAATTCAGTTCCTCATTACTGATTACTATCAATAGGTATCGACAGGTATCTACGAATTAGGGAGTACACAATCCCATCATCATACCTCCAAATTTGGGGATGCCGAGTATGGTATCAAGCACAAAATGGACGTCGGCCAGATTGCACCTTTGTACCACTAGAGGCAGCGAGCAGCGATAGGTGTATTTATTATACTGCTTTTTTGGGATCTTGCATAACTTGACATACCAGCCTCAAGTCAGTATCTGATACTTTGTACAATCAAACGTACGTGCTTTGTTCTGTAATTGAATATGTTCTCGGCCCGCGAGTGGACGATATGCCATTCATACAATTAGGATATGTAGGGTCTAGTTAGACTCGGCCTCGGCCTTAACGGGCCTTTGATCCCACTGTCCACGCAATCACAAGTATCAAATTTCGATAACTCCAAGGGTTTTGACAATTTTGGCTGCAGATTGTCACTTGACAGGTATGATGAGCTGGGGTAAGTCATATGGCGATCATCAGGTGAAAGCTGGTGGAAAACCGAGGCATAATAACGCAGATTCGCAGCCATCCCGGGTTAGTGCTCAAATTTGCTGTCAGTGCCAAAGGGCGTCGCGTGATGATGGTGTTTGGATACATCTTCCCTTCGGGAAGTTACTTCTAACACATCCTTGTCGTCATGAAAAATCGTCTCAGTCTCTGACTTGACATATCCATGTGCAGGGACAAGCAACTGAGTGACAGCCTGAGTTCCCTCGACTCTGCTACCACACACATATCTGCAGAGAGACGCGGAAGGATCTTATCTGTAAGCACATATCATGCGGTCGATGGATCGATGGCTATCCGAAGAAGATAGATGGATGCAGATAGAGCCCAGACACGAGGAAGTTTTTGGCTCGAGGATCTGTCGATGCGCATCAGATGACTAGAGGATCTTACATTACACTCTATAACCAGGACGTCCGCGATAACGGACGAGCCTTTGAAACTTGATACCACGAGATTCCAGAATTGTCAGTATTTGCCAATAACCTGGAATGACAGCAAAAAGGACGTGACCGGGACAGCTCCAGCCAATGTGCCTTTTGACATTCCCCACGTCGTTACTGAGTTACTTCTTCATGGGGACTTTAGGATTTGGACAACGTACACACTTGCATCAGGTGGTACCCAGCCATGACAGGACCTAGAGCTCGGCGTATCAAGGGAAAGGGTATCTTTACCTCGCGGTATTACCATGACCTGGGTGGGAAGTAGAGGGCGTCGGCGTATCCAAGTTGAACCAAGTTGTTTGTAGATTCTTACCAGTTTTCCGGAAGGGATGCAACACATGCAAGAGATTCATCCTGTGGAATAGCGACTCTTCGGGGTGCCGCAAGGTAGTGGGGATCTCGAACCCCGGACTCGGAAAGACTCTAGATTTCTCCAATCTTCCGTCGATGCCATCAAAGTTGTTGGATACGTAACACTGATTATGGATATAATTGAAAAGACATGCCAGTTGCAAGACTTGACGTAGGAGAGTAGACCGGGCATATGAATGCTCATAAATTGAAGTTTGCCCATTGGGGTTGTCAGGTACAGCTTGAAAGCGTCGACAATACTAACGCCATCGGTCATCGATATCGATACCGATACCCGGCTAGCTGGTCGTCGCCCACAGTGCCCACTGAGCCGGAGAAATCTGATTAGAAATACCCGAGGCGTCCGCTGCCGCTGAGCTTCTAAACATTCTACCGACTATACAAACCTTTATCTTGACCTCAGGTTGGAACGCAATTGCTGAAGCGCGATATCGATAGCGATATGCCACGAAGTTCGGGTGACGGACTCGGAAGATTCAAAATTTGAGATATCGTCCCTATAATTTACCCCCCGCTGTGATTGATCAATTGTGTACATCGATCAAACAGCCGGTTACCACCGATGCGTGCCTGGTGTCATATGGTTAACCGTCGTGACTGAAAAGATTGTGAGAAATCCTCTCAAGCACCGCACTTCATATTTAGCAAAATGTACTACAAGTCGGGTAAGTTTGATCCTTGGTTTCACCTTCTCTTTGCGGTACCTCAAGTCAAAGGCAAGGACGATGTCGGACAAGGCTCATTCTCACATATCCATGGACCCCGAGAAGCATACCATAGAGACCAGCAGCTTGGGAAGCGACTCGCCTGCACCACAGGTCGACCCCGCTCTGGAGAAGGTTGTATGGCGTAAGCTGGATTCGTGGCTCTTGCCTACTGTAGCGATGTTTTATCTTCTTTCTTTCCTGGTGAGAGAATATCGAACCATGATATACAGCCTCCTACTCACGCCATCTTTTCTACATAGGATCGAACAAATTTTGGCAACGCTCGAGTGGCTGGGCTGCAAAAACAGCTGAAAATGAGCAATACCCAATACAGTATCGCGTTGACTGTCACATATGTTCCGTATATCGTAGCTGAGCTGCCGTCGAACCTCCTGCTAAAGGTATGATCAACCTATTTTCCTTGGAACGCGTCTGACCTCATTTGGGCAGGCTGTAGGGCCCAATTTGATGCTTCCGACAATGCTGACGCTATGGGGAGTCGTGACTACTCTGCAAGGTATATCTTACTCTTCGAATTATGATTCCATTTACCAACTCGTCGTAAAGGTGTTGTAACAACCTATAAGGGGCTTTTGGCTGCTCGTTTCTTCCTCGGTCTTCTTGAGGGTACATACTACAGTCTTGAATTTCCTGGGCCCTATTGATTCGTGGCATCAGGTGGTGTATTCCCTGGCCTCGTCCTCTACCTTTCATTCTTTTACCCCCGCCAACAACTACAATGGAGGCATGTTTTTTTGTTGTATCTCCGATTCGACTTTTCGTATTAACCAGAATTGCAGAATATCCGCTTTCTTTTCTACCGCTTCCCTTTCTGGAGCCTTTTCTGGCATTCTCGCTTACGGCATCATCAATATGAATGGCATCGGAGACCGTCCAGGATGGGCCTGGATCTTCATTCTCGAAGGTCTTTTTACCGTCTTGTTTGGTGTGGCTTCCTTTTTCCTCCTACCTCGCACCCCGGCACACGCGCGCTTCCTCAATGAGAAGGAAAAGGCTTACGTTATTGCTCATCTGAGGGAGGACGGTGCCACAGCCCATACGGAGGAATTGGACAGGTTTAGCTGGCGCGAGGTTGGCCAAGCATTTACGCTCCCACAGGTGTGGATGCTGGCAATCATCTTTTTTTTCGACGGTGAGCAAATTTTTCTGGTAGCCATGGAAGTAAATCCATTAAAAACACGTTCATGCAGGGACGGTCCTTTATGGTCTCGCTTAGTATGTCGATCTTGTTCGGCAATGAGTGTGTTACGAATTCAATGCTAACCGGTTTCGCTTCATAGCTTCACACCATCTATCTTGCAATCGCTGGGTTACACTGCAGCCCGTGCTCAGCTAATGAGTGTGCCCCCATTTGCCTGTGCCTTTGTCGGTTAGTGCTAATTTGGAGTGATCGCTCATGACAATGACATCTGACAATCTCCGATCATTACTCAGTGACCATGACTGCCGCTTATATCTCTGATCGCTATCGCTGTCGCGGGTTGGTGATCATGTTCTCATGCACCCTGTGTGTGATCGGCTTCGCTATGTTCCTCGGTTCGTCCCTCTTGTTTAGAACAATAAACATCTTAACAGCATTCCTACATCATTAGGTACACATGCGAATTCTGTGAAATATGGGAGCCTCTTCCTCTCCATCACCGGAACCTACGTTGCAGCACCTGCATTATCGACATGGAGTGCCAATAACGCAGCACCACATACCAGACGAGCTACTGCCATCGCCATCGGATTTATCATGACAAACTCGGGCGGTATCCTTGCGACGTGGCTACTCGGTTCCCTGTCACCACCGCCTCTGTATCGGGAGGCCACAATAACACTTTTAATCTTCTCCGTCCTTATGGTCCTCTTCGCTGCTGCAAACACATATTACCTATGGTCCCAGAACAAGAAAAAGGCAGCGATTCGTGCCACGATGATGAGAAGCGAGGAGAAGCCCGGTTTGGGCGACAGGTCCGCCTGGTTCGACTACAACCTCTAATGCCTGCATGATCCTCGAGTGTGGGTGCCATTAATATTCATATTGTTATTGTTCACTTCGTTCGTATGTTGGTTGGTTTGTGGAGGCTGTCGCTCATTAATTCTGTACCCATAATGCGAGGACTTTGGTTGGCTATTTATGCGATAAAACGATATTGGGTATGAAAATACGTATTACAGTACATGTCATAACTAATAGTGAATGTCCAATGTTGTAGAACTGAGAGTTTTGTGGGAGCCCGACTGCTAGTGACGTCGTCTGAACCGATGGTGGTATAAGCTAGAGCCTGCGAGGAGCCTGAGTGATTTAGAAATGCCGGATCCAGCGGGACAAGCAAATATCACCGTACGACGCTTGATTAAATGCGGACTGGGGCGAATTAACGTGTTGGTCTTGCCAGCGATAGCGACGCTCCGTTTTCTGTCGACAGCGATGTTCGAGTCGATGACGGCCGTCAATGATGATTCCGAGTCAGCATGTTGAACACACGGGTTAATTATTTAGGATCGGATTGAATTTCCAATTTTTCCAACGCTCACTGATAACCGCGATCACTTCAAAAGGCTGCGTCCCGCGGCGCTACCGTCAAATCTCCTGCCGAAGGCGTGATCGATCTCTTTGTGCTGCATGTTCCGCGGATGTTGGAAATATTAAAAACAATGTAGTAGATCTCATGAGCAAAACTCTGATACTACCGGTACCGACGGCAGTGAAATTTTAGAGTCGCACCAATAGCTTCTGCGCAAGGGGCTGTGACAAGCAAAGTAGGAGACTACGGCTGCTCGTTTGGTCTTTTTGCTGATAAAGATCGACAGGACGCAGACGGTCACAATGTTGAGGATACAAGCCATTCCCGGGTTCCCTGGCCGCGTCCTTTACTTATATCCTCGTCAGAAAAGCACGCTGCGAAGGACTTGGGTTACATGTGTTCCGACATACATATATGGCTCTTGAAAGAAATGCATGTTGCGTACCTGAAGACAGACGGCGCGGCTGGCAGGATAATTCGCCAAACATTTACCATTCCTTCAGGGCTGGCATTTATGCAGGTTGCCTGTAGCGTGCAGCATCTGAGTACTAGTCTTTGACTAGTACTCTTTAGACTTGCGTATCTTTCGACATTTTGGCAGGTGAAGCTCTGAAACTTACCTAATTCGTAATTCCAGTACATCGCTGCACCATTGGTGAGTAGTATTAATGACCTGCCTCTCTTGGTCAGTAGGGTACGGATTTATTTATTTTAGTCTCCGTCGTTTTACCACTGAGCACTTACACTTTAAACACGCACACACATGACTTGTTACTGCTATCGCTGTCGCTGTCGTATTTAGGACAAGCCCTGGGAGTCCTTCTTGTCGTCGTCGTCCCTGTGATATTTTCTGTTATCATGGTACTCCGAGTCATGGCTGATGCAAACATATTACTTGGGGGTCACAGGATAACGTGAACAAGATGGCCTATAATTGCGCACGACGTCGAGGAATGAAGAATGACCTGGGATGGTCAAGGAAGTTGTCTATGGCATAGTACATGATACAAGTAAAGACTTGCTCGACATTTTCTTCTTTACGTGCTGTGGTTTTAGCGTGATGACGTAGTGAGTCACCAAATGGTAGCCCGGACGACGCTTGCATGAAGCGTTCGGCAGCCAAGGGAAGTAGCGTCTGTGTCCAACGTCCAAGAAGTTAACTTTGTCGCGGTCGGCCTGACCTGACTGGGTATTGCCGCAAAGTTGGAGCGGTGGCGCAATACTCTCCCTAGCACCTGAGCTATTGGGCCGCTGGTAATGTTTGATCATTATTGCCTTGTAATGGAGGATGGCAGTGCTGAGAGTTGACTGTTGAACGTTGAACGTTGAACGTTGAACATGATGTTCACTTGGCAAAACTTCAACTTTTAGTTCACCGTGCGCGTGACTCAGGCTCCCGTGACACTGACAGTCACGGTAAGAGCAACAACTTGAACTTGAACTTGAACTTACATAGGCCTTCAAGCTTCAAGAACAAGCTGAAGTCACTAGTGCTAACTTGACTACTCATGATTCTTTTGGCACTCGAGTCGGAAGTCCACTCTTTTGACGCTAGATCCGGTCTCAAGTTTTGGTCAGCCGAGGGAGTCCGAGGAGAGCCGTTGAAGCCCAGAGTGCGACTACTGATTCAGAAGGGGATACTGCTGAAGGGAATGAACGAATCTTCGCCTTATCCTGATGATCTTCTTAGTGCGCAGCCTACGATTATCATGGGCTCCTGGCGGCGTTTATGGGGAGAACTTCTGGAATGCAGAAAGAGAAACTTCTGACGACTCGGAGCCTGTAGGAGAAGACGAAGTCTATGAGAGCCGTCGCTTATACTTTATGTTATGCCGCGGTTTGCGAGCAATCGGGCAGTGTAAATAGGTCAGTGATGAACACCTTTGGGTCTGGCGAAAAGTAACATAAATCAGGAATCTTCTCCTTGTTTGTTTCTCCTTGTGCGTAGCAGGGATCCAGGCAAAGACTGTAGTGCACAAGTTCTCCTACCGGATGCAAAGTACAGGAGTTGGAGACAGCATGTAGCTCATCTACCATTATGGACGTAAATCCTGTAATGGATAACGCAGTTTGGCGAAAGCTGGATTTACAACTGTTGCTTACGTTAGCGATGTTTCTTCCCTTTCGAAAGGGATGGCGGCGTGTATATGTGGTGTATACTTACATCACTTCTCTTTAGGGATCGGACCGACCCTCAAGTGGCTGGTGTACAGAAGCAATTGGGAATGACCAATCGGCGATACAGTACCGCCTTGACGGTCACTTTTATTCCTTGTATAGTCGCCAAGCTACCATTTAATCTCTTGTTCAGGGTACAATTGTTTTCTCTCTCTCTTTCTCTCGCACACCTGACCAATTTGAGATGTAAGTATAGGTCGTGGGGCGCAATCCATTACTACCTACATTGGGGAGTTGTAACCACTTTTGCAAGGCTATTCCCGTTTTTGATCTCCTGACCTATGATATCTTTTACCAGATGCTACGAGAGACTCTGTGTGCCCGTTTTTCCTGGGTCTTTTTGAAGGTAAGTTGTGGGATTATCTATCTACCGATGTAGGCTGATCCGCGGCTACAGGTGGCGCATTTCCTGGAATCGTACTTGATCTTTCACTTTTCTATCCTGATCAAAAACGTTCAATGGAGGCAAGGTTTTATATTCCGTTGTCTTGTTCTCCCTTTCATGTCTATTGCAGAGTATCCGCTTTCTACTCTACCTCAGGCACCTTCTCTGGCCTCCTTGCCTACAGTATCATAAAGATGGGTGGTATTGGAGACCGCCCTGGCTGGGCTTGGATTTTCATCTTATAGGTCTATTTGCTTTCATGTTCGAGGTGGTTTCGTTCTTTATTTTACCCATTCTCCAACGTGCGCACTTTTTAAACGCGATGGAGATGGCATATATAGCTGTCAAGATGTCAAATTGAGGGGGGGACGGCTCCACAGGTCATGCGGAGACAACGGGCACTGGCAGATTTAGCTAGCGCGAAGTCCCCCAGGGATTTGCTCTACCATACCTGTGGATGCTCTTTGTCATATTCTTTCTGGTGAGCTTGTCTTCTTCGTGTGCAATCCGGTTGTCGGGGGAAAGTTCATTAAATCCGTGTTCATCTAGATTCTAGGTATAGCAGCTTCTTCGGTCGCAGACATTCTACTGATGTGTTAAATTGAAATTAACCATTCTATGTAATTTCATACCGACTATCATGACAGATCTGGGATATAGTGACACCGCAGCTCAATTAATGAGTGTGCCGTTCGCATGTGCCTTTTTGTGTGTCAGTACAGATTTATGTCCAAATCGTTCAAGACACTTAATAATTTTATGTCAATCACCGCTAGCGACTATATTTTCTCATGGATATCTGATCACTGTCGCTGTCGTGGGCTCGTGACTATGGCGTCTTGCACCTTATGCGTTGTCGGATTCGTGATGTATTTCAGTAAGTCTTTTACTCCCTCTATGGGGTATACGTAATCATTGATATCTCCCCTCGTTTATGTAGGTGCAGTCAGACGCGAGTTTGTTCTTTTCAATGTCAGGCAGCTAAGGTACAGCAACCGCGTTAGCAACATGGACTACTTATAATACAGCACCACGTACGAGGCGCGCCATGGCCGTTGCCATCGGGATTAGCTTGGCAAACTGTGGAGGCACACTTGCGCGTGGTTACTCGGCCGCGCACTGTCTCCGCCGCCTCTGTATAAGAAGGCCACACTAACGCTTTTAATTTTTTCCGTCATCGCAGTGCTATCGCTGGAGTAAACATCCGCTTTTTCCTGCCGCAGAAGACGAAAGGCTGAGATTCGCGCCACTAGCGCGGGAAAGATAATCCCAGCTTATGCAACAACTCTGCCTGGTTTATTTACAGTGTGTAAATGCGGCCTGGACGCCAAATTATGATCTATTTCTAATATGCAGGCCAACCATGTTCATCAGTCACATTTCAGCCACCAGGTCTGACTCGGAACACAGATCAGGACATGCGCACGTCACGAGGCTGGCCCAAAACTACATTCTAGGTTCAAGTCCGAGTCTGCAACACCCTAATGCAACGATTTCCAACGTCTGGTCTCAGGCTCAGAAGCTTTATCTATACAAAGCACATCAGAGGTAACTCATTTTCTATGCGATACAAGGGTGATAGCGAAGTATGCAGGACACGACCGAGGAGAGTTGAAAGAACACGTCAAAATCACTTTGGCCCCAATCTCAGTTGAATCTGTTATATGCATATGTCTGAGAAGCTAACCTGGGAGGGATGTTCACCCTAGCGCGTCCATTTTCCGCGGACAACCTATGGCTACTATGGTGGACTGCGAGCGACGATTATGGGAAGAGCCTTAGTAGAGTCATCTGTTCTTATGAATCGGAGCTTGTAGGAGAATAAGTGGTCTAGGAAGCCGTCGCTACGACCCAACCCGTGCTGCGAGCAATCGGGCAGTGTTGGTCAGTGATGGCTATTTTGAACAGTATTCTTTGTGTCTGACGAAAAGTTATATAAACCAGACAACTTTTCTTCTTACCGTTCATTCATTCTTGTGATGACCATCGTGGCAGCAATGCAGGAAAAAACTGTCAAGCGCGAGCTTTCCTCTCCGACTGTCGACTGCAAAGAATATGATTTGGGAACGCGCAGTAGGCTGGACATCGAGCCATGCCCCCTCACGGACGCCGATGTTGTGAAGGATAAGGCAGTTTGGCGAAAGCTGGATTTACGACTGTTGCCTACGTTGATGATGTTCCTTGTGCTGTCTTACATTGTGGGGGAATATCGAACGTATGTGTCATGTTGTGTACTAACGTTGTCTATTTAGGATCGGACCAACCTTGGCAACGCTCGAGTGGCTGGAATGCAGAAACAACTGAAAATGACGGATCGGCAATACAGTACTGCGTTGACCATCACTTACGTCCCTTTCATAGCTTCCGAGTTACCGTCGAATCTCTTGCTCAAAGTAGTATTTTTTTTTTCTCTTTCTCTCGTACACCTGACAATGTTGAGATGTATAGATTGTAGGGCCAAATGTGTTACTACCTACTTTGTTGTCACTGTGGGGAGCTGTAACCACTTTGCAAGGTATGTTCCGGTATCCCGGTATTACGTTTATAGTTTAACCTACTGACCTGTGGGATTTACGAAAAGGTCTGGTAACTAGCTACGAGGGACTCTTATGTACCCGTTTCTTCCTTGGTCTCCTCGAAGGTCAATACTGGGTTATTCACCTGCCGATGAACCTAATTCATAACTTCAGGCGGCGTGGTTCCTGGAGTCGTACTCTATCTTTCATTTTTCTATCCTCGTCAAAAACTCCAATGGAGGCAAGCTTTCATATCCCATTTCAGAACTCGACCTATCATGTTGATCGCAGGATATCCATTTTCTACTCCTCCGCCGCTGTTTCAGCCGCTTTCTCTGGCCTCCTTGCCTACGGTATTATAAATATGGATGGTATTGGAGGTCGCCCAGGATGGGCTTGGATTTTCATCCTTGAAGGTCTATTTACTTTCATGTTCGGCATAGCCTCATTTTTCCTTCTACCCCATTCTCTGACACGTGCACCCTTTTTGACCGTGGAGGAGATGGCATATATAGATGATAAGCTGAAGGGGGACGGCTCATCCGGCGAAAGGGAGACAGTGGACGGATTCAGCTGGCGCGAGGTCCGGAGGGGATTTGCTCTGCCACACGTGTGGATGGTCTCTGTCGTATTTTTTCTCATGGGTCAGCCTTTCTTTTCTTTTTTGTCTGGAGCGGGGAAGCATCATTAAACCCATGTTCATCTAGGTACAGTCATTTTTTCTCTTGCATAGTATGTGAAACATGTCAACGTCTTGCTTGCATGTCACTAACGTTTACGGTAAAATTAACCATTCCTGGTTTTTCTTCGTAGTTTCACGCCGACTATTATAACACAATTGGGGTACACTAATGCTGGAGCTCAATTAATGAGTGTGCCTCCGTTCGCATGTGCCTTCGTTGGTAAGTGTAGATTCAGATCCGAATCGTTGAACAAATTTAATGATTTTATGCCGTCACTATTAGTGACCTTGTTTTCTGCATGGATCTCTGATCACTATTGCTGTCGCGGAATCGTGACCATGGCATCATGCACCTTAAGCATGGTCGGATTCGCGATGTATCTAAGTGAGTCTTCTACCCCCTCTTTGGGGTAACAGCTCGTAATATTTCCTCTTGTACGCAGGTGCAAAGACAAACGCAGTGAGATATGCGAGTTTGTTCTTCTCGATCTCCGGCACCTTCGCTTCAGTGCCTGCGCTAGCAACATGGGCAGCCAATAATACAGCACCACACACGCGGCGCGCCACGGCGGTCGCTATCGGTTTTGCCATTGCAAACTGTGGAGGCATACTTGCGACGTGGTTACTCGGCGGCTCCTTGTCGCCACCACCTTTCTACAGGAAGGCCACACTGACACTTTTAATCTTTTCTGCTCTTGCAGTAGCCATCACGGGAGCAAACACCTCCTATCTCTGGTTGCAGAATAAGAAAAAGGCCGCGATTCGTGCTAGTAGTACGACGAGTAGAGACTGTGAAGACCCCAGCTTGGGTGACAAGTCTGCTTGGTTTATTTACAGTGTGTAATACGTCGCCTAGACACGGTGGCTTATTGTATCCAGAACATGCCTAACCTTGCCGTTGGAGACGAGAATGTCCGTATTCGGCCAACATGATACGATGTGCGGGCGATAACACGGGGCTTACTTGGCTTGCTGTCTAGCTCGAAGTTGATGATCTGTAGTGCCTGGCTTTACAGATGAATTCGAAAAGATAGGCCCGTCCGGCGGTAAGCGACAGCATAATATAGTACGATTTTTGTTAAAATGTTCTCCGGGGATCAAAAACTTGACCCTCGCAATGTGTGTGATTTTTCGGGAGGGGCCTATCGTTTTGAATTCATCTGTACTAGTAAAAGGCAACTCGAAATAGTATGCGGACTCTGAGCTACAACTCGAAGAACGCATGGATCTGCAAAGAGACTAGGTGGGGATTTTCCACACTCGTAACTTGTAGGGTCGTGGTGGATCCAGAGTGTAGGAGGGTCAGAATCAAACTTGAAGGAGGGTTCAAACTGGTTCAATTAATCAGTCAACGTGATCTCGAGACATCTTAAATTTATCCGCGCACCCCCTTTCAAACTAAATGCATGTTCTGTGATAATATTGTATTGAACTGCTGACCCTTGTACGGATGTATACGGTATGCCTATGACAATGAGAATGGAGGCTTCCGAGTTGCTTCCGAGCGGGCAAAGGCCGAACGATCACATGATGACGTTGGTAAGCCAAAAGGCGCAATCGAATTTGCAATCCTCACAGAAGGCTGGCCGCTGATTCATGGATTTATCAGCGCTCAGCACTGGCATGTCCGACTTGGGAGGAAGCATAAAAGACGGCCGAGGTCAGTGAGAGTTTGAAAGCACCCCTTTCATTTTACCTCCATCTCATTCGGGTGTTCACCCACAATGTCGCCCACGGTTGCCTCCATCGTCAATGGAGTGAATGGCAGTAGCCACCAGGTCAGCAAGAAGCCAGTGCACGGTTTTGGCACTCGGGCGATTCACGTTGGTTCCGATCCAAGTGAGGAGACTGGTGCTGTCATTCCGTCGATCTCCCTCAGTACAACGTATAAGCAAGCCAGCGTTGGGGTCCACAAGGTTCGTACAATAGTTCTACTTGCTGCTCGACCTCGAGCCGTCGCGTCATTTGGGGGGCCTTTCTTGTATGCTGAATTTAGGCATGGCGCATTAACGCCGATATCTGTTTTTATTGCTAGGATGTCTAGATCTCGATTCTGACTGTTTTCGCCCATTCTAGGGTTATGAATATTCACGGTCGGGAAATCCCAATCGAGTTGCCCTTGAAAGCACCCTTACTTCTTTAGAATCGGGGGGTGCTCATGCTCTGGCGTTTTCGTCCGGTTCCGCAGCCACATCGACGATCATCCAATCGCTAGGCCCAGATTCGCACGTTCTCAGTGTAAATGACGTTTATGGTGGCACATTCCGCTATCTGTCTCGCGTCGCCGCCGAAAACCAAGGTGTCCAGACGACCTTTCTGGATCTCGAGAACGCTGATGGCAATGAGATTCTTGCTTCCCTCCGCAGTAACACTAAGGTAGGCTCTTCCCTATTGTGTCTCCTACCTAGAGCACGGTCCTAATGCGCTGTGTCTAGCTTGTCTGGATAGAATCCCCCACAAATCCTACCCTCCGCCTAATTGACATTGCCCGTATTACATCTATAGTGCACTCGCATCCATCCCATCCCCTCGTTCTCGTCGATAACACGTTCCTCTCTCCGTTCTACTCTTCCCCTCTTGTCCTCGGGGCCGATATCGTTTTGCACAGCCTAACAAAGTATATCAACGGGCACTCTGATGTCGTTATGGGGGCACTTATAGTTCCCGAACACCACGCCGCCCTCGCTGCAAAGCTACGGTTCCTCCAAAATGCCATCGGCGCTGTCCCAAGCTCCTACGATTGCTGGCTGGCTCAGCGAGGTGCTAAGACCCTGCACCTCCGTATGAAAGCACACGGCACGAATGCATTGGCAGTTGCCAAGGCTTTAGAACGCTCGCCGCACGTAGAGGCAGTGATTTACCCAGGACTCGCCTCACATCCGCGTAACGACCTCGCATACACGTCGCTTCCTTCACATGCTCGGAAGTTCGTGGACTCCTTGTCTTCGAAGACAGACGCAGGGTTCCCGTTCGGAGGGATGATCTCCTTTAGGATCAGAGGAGGGTTTGAGGAGGCCGATAGGTTCCTGACGTCAACTAAGTTATTCACGTTGGCAGAGTCGCTGGGCGGTGTGGAGAGTTTGGCGGAGCATCCCGCGAGGATGACACATGCGAGCATACCTGAGGCAGAGCGGGCTCTGCTTGGCATTGGAGACAATCTCATACGACTATCGGTTGGCGTTGAGGAAGAAGAGGATTTAATCAGGGACATCGAGCAGGCTTTGGAAATTGCCACGCAGTCGTAGAACTTCTGTCAAGTTATAACGCAGTACACACATTCATATCTTTGGGTAGACACGTCGGCGCCAGATGTAATTTTAATAGCAATTTCAGTTTGAAAAGCAGTAAAAGGAGAAAAACTACACGAGATCAAACTATGAGAGCGGGAAGAAAACGAAAAAGCACAGGTATGAATACTGGCATGAACGCATTATTTTGACAAGGAAATAGCAGGAGGTTGAGCATGGAGTGTAAAATCGGGTATCTGGATTGAAGTCAGTCTCAGGCTCGCAACCTTCATCAGCATCCTGCACATAAGCGCCCTTCAATTGAGCGTGAGACAGCTTCCATATGCTTTCAGCATTTGTCCAACAACAATGAACCCTCCGATTGCGGGTGCAGAGTACAGGACGAAGAGAGTCGTCAGTCCTATAATATCGCTCAGGCGCTTGGACTTCGCCGAGTCCGAGTCCGAGTCCGAGTCCTTCACCGGTCTTCTGGAAATATAAAC
>QOVE01004728.1:0-32049 GCA_003521275.1 Tricholoma sp. MG99 | reverse complement strand
GGGAAAAGATCCGAAAAGAAACCAGGGTTGTCAACTTGATCCAGATGGACGACAGCAGTTTGGATGAGAGTTATATTTACACTCGGAAGAGATTATCGGAGAATATTCGACGTAGAGTAGATTGTAAATGAGCCCGGCGGCCTTAGGCTTATCGAAGATTGCATGCCGGCGCAGGCTTGAAGTCACTGGCACTTGGAGTAATAGAACTCGTCCCTCAGGCTAGTGTACGACTTATTCCCTCCAAAATGTTCCAGGTTGTCGTACGTCAAGTTGGAAAGATTTTCTCTCTGAGGTGTGGGACCATTGGTGATTACCAAACGCTGGGTAGATGTCCTTCAAAATTTGTCAGATGGTATTGAGACGCTGAACCTGTGACGTGCAATCAGGGTGATAGACGGAGGCAGAGACAAACTCGAAGAAGCTCCCCCAACCGCAAGCGCGAAAGTCGCGGCTCAACAAATGCGGCATCACGATCACATGCCAGTGGCAATGGTTCAAGGTTTCACAAGACTCGAGTCTTCTCTCTCTTGTACATGCATGGGTAATTCTGAATCCTGTGTCTTCAAGAAGGGGTGTAATCAGCTGAAAACTTAGACTCGAGATCAACGGCAGATCCTCACCAATTGTTTCACTACCCGGGTTCACAAAAACAAGTAGCTGTCGAGTGAGGAGAATTTAATAGCGGTAGACCTAGCCTACACCGTTGGGCGCGTTATATTAGGCCCTGACGAGACCACTGTGAAAATACAGCAAGGATTGAACGTTTCCTGGATGAAGTTTCCTCGCTGCTAGCAAATAACCGACATGTACCGGGAAGGTTTTCAGATGTGAACATTACACTGCAATCCGCAGGGAACATTTAATGTCTCTGAAACATAGATTGCAGGGAAAGTGAGTCACCTGGAGTTGGAGATCCGTCTTTCAACCGCATCATACCTATGTGGTAAGTGGAACACTGCCAGTGCGTGCTTGGCAATCATTGTATGATATTGATGGGAGCTCGCTGCTACCGGCTCCGAGTCGCGTCGCGTGACCCGCCGTGACTTTGCACATGACCTCGGCTTTTTCTTTTTCTCCACCAGCAATTTGAGCAAATCCACCAGACTTGTCGTACGTTTTATACCAGTGCGTTTCTGAGTGGCGCTGGCTGATATGATCTTAGCGCTGAAGTCTTGAACATCGAAATCACCGTGCACTAACCGGAATTGATATACCAGCAATGGCTACAGTGCTACGTTCACGCAGCACAGTCCTTCAGTCACATTGGCAGATATGTTCTCGTTCACTTACGACTACAACCATGCCATCAGCTCCCCCTTCACAAGCTCATCCACAACCCACAAACACTCACTACAAAATCACGCTCCGGCGCTCTGCCATATCATTGGGCTCAAAAAAGCAAGGCACGCTTGTCTCCCTTGGTATTCACCGGCGTATGCAAACAGTCTATCATCCGCACTGTCCCGAGGTAGCTGGTAAGATTCTTCGAGTAAAGGAGTTGCTGGAGGTGGAAAATGTTCCGGCGGAGATGGTGAAGACGAAGCAAGAGATGAGACGGGAAAGGATGGCCAGCAGGGGGTACAAGGTTATTGGAAGTAGACGAGATAAATTCATGGGCGTGTAGCCTGACTCGGAGTCAGGTACTCATAACTTATTTCGATGTTACAAGTAATCGTCTTCTACGGCTACACACACTTGTATAATGTATTTGGAATTTTGCACAGTTCAGTGACTGGCCGCTTGTGCATGTGGTCACGTGGTAGAGATCTGCACGAGTCACGGTCCTTCCTCTGTCTTCTTCAACTCTGAGATCGTCTCTCAGCTTGTGCCCAACCGGACTCTGGTATAATGGGGTGGTTTTTTAGCAGTTCGCCCAAGGATCCTGAGGTATCGTCACGCCAAGACCGGCAGAAATGCTGGGAGGCGAGGGACGCATACTTTTCGTGTTTAGATCGTGCGGGTGTGGTCAAGGCAGGCGAAGAAGGAGCGGCATGCTCTGCTGAGCTTCGTCAATATGAGCAGAACTGTGCAAAAAGCTGGGTATGTGTTTCGCGATCCTCTCCATCAGATGACAAGGTTACTTAACAGGATAGGTAGATTCAGTACTTCAACCAGCGGCGGGTGATCGGGGAGGCACAGAAAGACCGTCTTAAACAAGCCAGTAGCCAGAGACAGGCATAGAACAATAGAAACCATGGTGATTTCAGCATAGCATAGTGCGTATTGTTAGCTGCACCTTGGACCCCCAGTTTGATTTTTGCAAGATTGCTTGCCTGTCCTATGCACATACAAATCTTCAAGTTCGATTGTGCTTCAGGTTGTGATATATCATTCCACAGATCAATAAAGCAGTAGGTCGTTGGCTTCTTTATGATGTACCATCTCCAGCGGATACACGACCGTTTCATGACCACGCGATTACAAACAAGGCTCACGGTTTATTTCAGGCAGCAGTTCCTTCTCACATTTCTATTTGGTTAAAGTTTTGGACGCTGTCAGTAAATTTCTGGTGGGCTCACACCATACAGCGTCCATCTGCCATTTGGCAACTAGGCTACAAGACAGCTATATCTGAAACGGCACCTGTGTACTATGAGGTATAAAAGCGCTGTTCTTTGCAACATCATCCCATATACAAACTTGTCCCCATTTATCAGTAAAAGCTGTGACCCATCAGCAGATCTCCAAGTATGTGTCAGTATGTGTCCTTCTTGTTCCCAAATCACATTAATCAATGTCATCCACTCGAATACCGTCACCGTGCCGGCCGTACATCAATGTCAGATCGTAGCCTGAGTACCCCTGAAAACCAGCATATCCGCGACATTCAGTTATAGTCTGTCAACTCCGAAACATGAAAGACCGAACAGAGTATAGTCAGAGTAAGCTACCCGTGAGCGGATAGCCGGTCATGCGACTCTCCGCAGTGCGTAGCGCTTGCTGCTCCCTTCTCTATGATGTGATGTGTGTCATTTTATCTATCATACACCCTTCCGTAAGAGCTAAAACGCAGCCTAAGATTATTGTTAGCCATCGATTAGGCTACATTTGTTTATGCAATGCGGGTGGCGCTTGTTTAAAATCGATTTCAAGGTTTAGAATCATAGCCGCGTACATATATGTGATGGAGGAAAGGAAGTAAGCTTTGTTTTCTTGATAGCATCTTGGTCATCGCCACATTGTGATCCATCGACTTATAAACATTCTTCCTGCACGCCGATGCCCTCCTTGTCTTAGCTGACATCACCCTCTAGCTGCGATGCAGCGACACAGGCACGGTAGACATGTATACTCTGAATTTTTCACCTCGGGGCTTCGTGCTATGATGGAGCGACGTTCAAGTTCTAGGACGAGCTACAATCGTGATAGTACGGCTGGCACGCTGTGTCTCGATTGCTCCTCTCCATCAAGTTCAGCAAGACGGCGTAGTAGGATCGCAAGCTGGCGCTCTTCCATAATCATGCCATCGACTCGCTCGATGGCATCTTCAGCATCCGAGCCCTCTCGGCGATCCTCCATTCTCTCGCTTTCTCGACTGTTTGAGCGTCGAAAGGTCTCGGACAGTTCTCTGTCTTTCAGTGCATCCCCACAGACCAATGCCAGGGAGCTGTTCGCCACACCAGAAACCACAGAGGTCTGGATAACGAAGGGCGGTCCCTACACTCCATCTCTTATACCCGGAAGGTAAGCTCACCACCATGACGCAATTTACTTGACTTTAATCTTTTTATGACAGTCTCGAAAGCGACGGCCTCTACCAAAACATTGACCCATTTGCGTCCTCTCGTGATTCTAAATCCTTCTTCGCGGACGTGTCGGACAGTCCGTGCTCATCGCGCATCCGAGACTCTTTCCTATCCCTTTCCTCCGATAATTCATTTATTCCAATTCCACGCCTGTCGCGTCGCCGGACCATATCCACCCCAGCCCGCTCGGGGTCACGGTGTTCTTCAGAATCATTTCGTCCACTAAGCTGGATCAAAGCCGATATCTCGTTTATTTCGGGAGAAGGAGAGCCCACCGATCTCCCACTGATCGAGGACGCTTCATGGACTGATCCTGCTCAAAACATTGACTGGCGACAGTTTCACATTGAATTACTACTCGAAGAGGCTGCGTGATCTTGAAGCAATTGTAACCTTCATAACATAAGAGTGGGCCAGAGGCCACGTTGTCAGATTTGTAACAGTACTTATATATCATATGTTTACAAGTATAATCCATACCTACATCCTACCTGGTATCACGTAGACCGTTGATTAATCATGCATATCATCCTACCCGCTCGGGTCCATACAACAGTTTTGCGATTATAGCGGTTTGACTACAGTACAAGATTTGCATCGTAAGGTTCATTACAACGGGAAAAGAAGAAAGAAAGAGAGGATGAGAACACATCAAAAAACGAATGAGATAAACAGATAAAAGCTGCCTGAATATTTAGGTAGGATGATGTAATAGAAAATGCTAACTAGCAGTTCCTTGATATTTCTTGATCAAGTCCCGGAGCCTTGCTTGACCAAAAGCTAAATCTCCAACGCCTGAGGCTGGTTTACCCGCCACCTTCGCTGAAGTCTTGGCTGTCCCCACACTATCTGGTCGGGTATCAGCAACCGCCGTTGGAACCTTCACAGCATGCTTAGCCTTATAAGGGGAGGAAGGTGAAGTAGCAGGAGGACGTGCGAGAGACGCAGTCGATGAGAGCATAGGCGTCGCATGGGAGGACGAGATAATCGCTGGAACAGAAGATGACTTGACAACAGGTCTCCGTGCTGCTAAGAGCTTTCCCGGCTGCTCGGACAATTTCGCACCAGATGAGGAATCAGAGTTGGGGTTGGAGTTGGAGTTGGAGTTGGAGTTGGAGTTGTTCATCAACAGCGGCGAGCGAACATGCTTGGGCGGCGACAAGAAATCTGGGGTTTTCTTCTGCACGCCATTCTTCTGCTGCATGGCACCAGAGGCCCAGATAGATGCCACAGTAGCAACTTGTCCGCCTCTTCCGCCACGCGCAGATCGGATATCGTACTTGACTTCCGGGTCGAGACGAGAGGGAGGAAATACAGGCAGGCGAGGAGTTGGTTGAATCACTTTCCTTGGTGGAAGAGGCGGAGGCGATGCAGAGGATTTCGTGATAGGCACCAAAGGTTTCCTGGGCTGCTGCGATTTCATGTCGTCAGGTATTCGTGTAATAGCACCTGAGGTATGTAGCATAGGTGTCGAGGATGAACTGGGAGGGGATACCCTTCTATTCGTCCTAATGGACTGGTGCGTCTTGGCCGGGGGAGAGAACTGTGGGAGAATGGGAGATACGTCCTTAAGCACTGGGGGTGGGGAGATGTCTTGGTGGCTTTTATCTGCGGCAGGAACTGACGACGAAAACCAGATGTCTGCGATTCGCCTCGCGTCCTCAGCTATGCTGGCATCTCTAGCGATCGCCAGAGGCCGACGCAGGAATGTGTCGTGTTTGATTGTGCCAATAGGCACGAAGCCAGACGAACGAGGATTTGGCGCAGAAGAGACGTCAGCTTGCCCCTGCAGCTTCACGGCCTCATTAGCATTCTCTTGTGCTTCCTTGGCGATATCCCTAGCGACATTCTGCACAGCGTCTTCTGACGCAGAACCGGCAATGGGAGAAAGAACAGAAGGAAAGAGCTCCATCTCTTGTGGGCTGAGCGGAGGCACATCCTCAGGTGGTACCTCTGGATCTATTTCGCCTAGCCAAGCTGTAACCCTTCCCTTTGCAGCCGCAGACTTCCTCGCTTTGACACCCAACGACTCGCCCTCTTTATCCTTCTCCTTCTCTTTCCTTCTAGGCTTCTTCTCCTTGTCTTTCCCCCCCTTCAATGAAGATTTCGAACCCACATCCCCATCCTTCTCGCCGTCCCTTCCTCTCCTCCTCCTTCTCTCCTCCTTCCTCCTTCGCCTCACCTCCGCCCGCTCGTCCCCAGACACACTTGACTTGGCAGCTCGATGCGTCTTCTCGTCTGAATCACG
Organism: Tricholoma sp. MG99; assembly: GCA_003521275.1. Classification (NCBI taxonomy): domain Eukaryota; kingdom Fungi; phylum Basidiomycota; class Agaricomycetes; order Agaricales; family Tricholomataceae; genus Tricholoma; species Tricholoma sp. MG99. The sequence continues at coordinate 26,055 of QOVE01004728.1, read as the reverse complement.
CTCATGCTTTTCATCCAAGTCATCATTGCGCAATTCAAACATCAGCCCATCCGTCTCCGACCCCACCCCCACCCTCATCACCTGCTCCTGTTCCTGCTCCTTCTCCTGTTCCTTCTCCTTCTCCTTCTCCTTCTCCTGCTCCTGCTCCTGCTCTTGCTCTTGCTCCTGTTCGCGATCACGCTCCCCAGCACCCGCAAGCGTCAGGCTCGAGATCGCAGAATCATTCAACGGTTCCTCCTCTTTCCCTCTTCCCGACACCGGGATCGTAATCGGCTGCGCCCCGAGGACGTTCCTAACATCCGGCCTCAGGTTCTTATCAAGCTTCCGTGTCCCCACCTCCGCGAGCAGCCTGCGTTCCAGCGCATCCAGCCCGTTTTCACTACGTCCGTCTCCCCAGGCGAGGAGATGGGTGCTCTTGGGTACGGAGCGATGGAGCTGGAGCTGGGCAGGTGTGACTGCTGTCAAAGTCGGCGTGGGGGGTGTCTTGTCTGAAGGCATTGGATGGAGGATGTCAGGGTTGGATACGGACTCGCTCTTAGTAAAATACGTGTCAACGCGAGTTCTCCCATTTCTCTTCCCTCTTTCTTTCCCTGAAGGCAAAGGAGGAGGCGGGAGTGTCTTGTTGACGTCCACGTCCATACCAATATCTCCAGAGCAAGGGATATCCCCTGCCGACAGGTCTCCCATCTTTTGCCCGACTTCTGCTGCCATCCGTTCGAGTGCCTCCACGCGTTCGCTCTTGCTTATCGAGTTATGCGTCACCGGGTCCACCGTGAAAGAATGTTTAGGAGAAAGAACAGGGCGTGGAGAATGTACCTTGGACGATGGGGCTGTAAGGCTGTCCGGCGGGACTGGTCTGCTGTCGTCAGGAGCAGTGGCGTTGACCGGTGGTAGCGGCAGATTTCTCGACCGTACATCACCGTGGCTTCCGGCTAAAGAAGGGGGGACAGCAACGGGAGCAGGCACTGGAAATCGATGCGACATGGGAGAAACAGATCTGTGCCGCGACGACAGCCGTAGGTGACGGGCGACACGCTCTGCCCGTTCGCCTTTCCCTTCTTCTGGCTCTAGATCACCTCTGGCTGCACTTGTGCATGCATTGATATCACTGACATGGGCATCGAGAGCGTGCAGCTGCGGTGGAGTACCCGCGTTCTGACTTGGACCGTGATTTAGGTAGCCGTGGATGTTACTGGAGAACTCAGCGCCAGCACTTAAAGGGCGCACTGGAAGGTACAGAGGCAGGGGTACTGGGAAGTTCGCTATCGGCGGAGAGGGGAAGTAGTACTGCTGTCCTTCTCCTTGGCTGAATGGGGGAGTATAATATGGGTACTGGTGTTGCTCCATGGGAACATGGGAGGGAAGAGGGTGAGGGTTGGGAAGAGGAGGGAACCATACGTGTGTGGGGTTCGTGTTGGGGTCGACATAAGTGGGCATGGGGGAGAGAGGGAGGGGTGGGTAGATATATGGCCCAGGATCGTGGTATGGAGTTGGCACGGGAGGGCTGGGGGTAGTGTATGGGTGTGGCTGCGAGTAGGGGTACGGATATGGCTCGGGTTCAGGCAATGCAGCAGGGTGTACGATCTGCACTGGGATTTCGAGGGTAATGTCTTTGCTATATCAGCCAAAATGACCATTCAGACAACAGGTTGTAACATCATAGAAGACTAACCTTCCAAATCCCATGCCAATCTTCACAAAGACTGCACATCGTATTTCAAACAACGACTCGGTTATTCTCATTCGTTCCCTTCTCCCAGCGCCTTCATCGCCTTCGTCACCCTCCAGTGGGCCACCTCTGACCCCCGTTGCATCTTTTGGGACGTCAAATACCAGGCTCGCGACGCCCTCCGTCCCCGGCGTAATAATATATTCCGCGCCTTTGAAGGAGACTGTAGTTAGCGTGTCCGATACTTCCAAAGTCGGTGTGTGTTTATCTGACGATTTGACATGAGAGGTTGGGAGGACGAGTGTACGCGTCAAAGTCACAGTTAGCCCGGTGTTCTGTAAGACGACATAAGTAAATAAGAATAGACGCAATTCCTACAAACTGACCTTCTTGCTAGAGTGGTTCTTCACCTGCAGTTCGACACAAGCACTCTCGCCGGCCACGGCCACACCACCTACCACCTTCCCCTGGGCCCAAATCTTCCCATATTCGCCCACCACCACGCCCTCTGGCTCTTCCGTGCCAGGCCCTTCACAGCTCCCCACAACCTGCACATCCTTCTTACAAGTAACCAGTTTATTCTCGCCCTTCCAGAACACACCCACGCTCGCACGGAGCTCGTATTTGATTGTAGCAAGGTCTGCGCCAAAGGTGATAGACGGAGGTGAGGAAGCAGGGAGCGGGATCCGGAAGAGGAAAGTGGAGATACCACGGCGAGCTTGATGGTGGTGCGCTGGTAGGGGGGGATCACCTGGTAAAGGATGAGGCTGGACAGCATTGGAGGGAGGAAGTCCTGGTCCTTGAAAGAGCCTCCGTGAATGTAAGAAAGTAGAAGTAGCAGAGTGATCTCGAGACGTGAGTTCTGATGATTGTATTAGATTTGGGTAATGAATAAGTGCCAAGAACACCTACGTTGGGTGGCAAAAAGCTCAACCATCATGACGCCAATTCCCAGACCGTGGTCCGCACGACATTCCATCTCCATCTTGCCTGTGATGAAAGTGCCAGCGACGAAGATGGGATCAGCCTGGAATAGAGTGATCTTGACTTTGGAATGATGCGGGGACGCATTCATGGGTTCTGGCCGTGAATGTGGGGCCATCCTGTGGTTGTATACAATGTTTTAAAAAAGAGAAAGAATGGACAACTAAGTGGTCGATGTGAAGTACTTGAACAAGATAAGAATATGATAATTGAGAAACAAGAGATTGATTCCTGGTATTCAAAGAGGTTCTGTGCAAGGTATTGAGGGTAACAGACACATTGTGAAGGCGTGGATGGAGGAGAGCATGGTCGGCGATCGCTCAGGTCGTCGAGGTCATCGTCGTAGTCAACTGTTTGGAGAAGTGGCTGTGCCACCACTTCTGGTGATCGTGATCATATTGCCACCGTGATTCTTTCGAGGCTCGAGCTATGGTGGTGTGCTAGCTGCTCATTGAATGGAAAATCTCATGTTCAGGTTGTTGTGAGTCATACAATCTTCAGACCAGTAGTATGTCTTTAATCTGTAGTATTGTTCTTTGTTTAGAGATTCTGGGTGGAGGATTTTTATTATAGAACATCAGGTGAAAAAACTCCAGGAGGGTCTCGGGATGAAAATAGCTATACGGAGTTGTATAGAAATCCGGGAAGCCACCGATGTTACAAAGGGCTGAAAGGTGGATGAAGGAACGAGTGATCAGATTGCAGTGAACACTATGATGACTCTGCCTGCCAGAGTACGTGGTTGACGTCTGTTGACCAACTTGAACGGGGTCTGAATTTGGCACCACTGCCAATCAGAATTACCTGTTTGATCACATCTTTCTACCGCCAGAACTTCCCCAGAAATATGACGAGGATTCAGCAGAACTGCAGCTCTCCTTGGCCCAGTTTGCATACAATTCAGCACTGCTTTATCTCCAAGAGCAGCTCCGATGGCGTCCGATTCTCCGAATGCTTGAGAACATCGCGATCATTTCCGATCCTGCTGCCTCTCGGAAACTTTACTCGAAAAGCGCATCAAAGTTATGCAGGACGGCGGTGTGTACATTTTAAACTAACTGCTCCTAACGCCCTCAATTAATATTATCTGATGCTTAGATATCTCTGCTTTTTTTGTTCGGGCGCAGAACGCTGGTCTTATCATGCGTCGATCCAGCCATGAGATGACTTCCGAGATGTTTGAAGTCTCGCCGAGAGCACAAGCCGTCATCCAGCCGAAAGGCAAGCTTCGATGCTCGTACCCTGGGCCTGCAATCACAGTCCCTCTGAGTGTTGTCAATGACCCCCGTGTTTCCTGACTCAGTTTGTGTCATTTCTCGAAACCATGGATTCTGGGCTGCCAAATGTCAAGGATGACGCTCACCCACAGTACATCACGGGGATGCTAACAGGCATCCTCCGCGGTCTAGGCGAACCCGCTAACATCAAGAGGATTTGCAAGAGAATTGGTGATGATGTCCTCGGGGGAAAGGGCATGTTACCTTGGCGTCGGTCTCCCCTCTGGCTTCTCATCCGTGTGGCCCTGCAAACGTCGCTCGATCGAGACGCCCCTACCGTCGATTACAAGTCATTTTGGGCTATTTCTCACCTCTCGCATTTTGCGTGATGCTTCCGAGGGGGAGCTGGATAGCGACATTTTGTCTATCATGAGAGTGAAGATTTCCCGCCGTCTGCAGAAAATAGGGTTTGGCGTTGACATCTGGCTTCTTGAAGAGGTTACGGATGTGGTTGAGAAGGTGAAGACGCAGTTAGAGAAGCGATGGGAGGACCTGCAGAATATTCAGAGGGAACCACGCATCCTTGATCTGAAAGCCCTCGACCCTGTGAAGGATTCCTCGCTCTCGCTCTCGAACAGTAGAGAATTTCTCATGCGTATGCTGCAGCCCGTCTCGAATCACGTATCACCGTCCATGTTTAGGCCTTCACACTTCCCTCGGCTTCAAAACATCCGCGATTTTGGGACACTATCCACAAACCTGCCCACAGCGATATCTACAGAACGTTACCTTGCCTTGCTAGATTTTGAATACGCTGTCGGGCATTATCTAGACTCTTGGGTTTCCGCCCATCTGCAGGACTCTACAGCTCCTTCTATTTTGGCAGGTTGCATGCACCAATATCTCGACGCTGCACAGGAGGAATATAGGTCAGGTCCCGAAGATCTCTCTCTCATGATCTTGACTGCGTTTGAACTGTGGGTTGCGCTGGATCGGATTGCTGTTGTCCAATGCCCTCTCTTAAAGCGGTACTCACCTGAGGTTGACGCGACACTTCTCCAGTCATTGCTCCTGTCCCAATCCAATCCAGACACAAGCGGACAAGGATCGGAAGGCAACAGTCGAGGAGCTCCACAGGCTTAACAAGGAGCACAAGAGGCTAACAGACAAGGCTTGTGGTCTCGAGCATTCTCTTTACAATGATATATGGGGCTCACCACATCATAATCCGAATTACTGTTACCGGTGTGGGGTCGAGTCGCAAGCGCGGCAAGTGAGAATCTCTGTTCACGAATGGCCGTTACCTGCCAGTCGAATGGATGCTGAAGCGGTCGTCTTTGAGCTCAATTTACCTCGGGTGTTTGGCGTATGGAGGACGACAACGTACTACCTACTCTATGACGTCTGTACCCGATAGGATAAACAATCATCCTCTCAGGCTAACCCTCCAGAGCGTATAGACACATACCAACCCCTTCAACCATTCTTCCGTCGATCATTCGGTAGCAAACCCTGGAGGTAGTTCCATCTGACATCCCCGGTATGGAGTTTGCAACCCCTCGTCCCGTTTTTGGATACATGGTACAGTCGGTCTTTTAAGTATTTGTCGATGTTAAAACTTATTTCACCCTGTCAGATCCACTTTAAGCTCTTGATCAAAAACAAATTCATGAGCATCCGTGCAGTCCGCAGTCAGGATGTATTTGAGCTAATTCCGCACGACATCTTGAAGAAGGACATCCCAAAAGACTTGGTTTTCTTCTATGCTCACTGGTTCAACTTGCAGACGGGTGAAATCGAGTTTCGGCCATTGGATAAACCGTGGGATTCATCAGATGATAATTGGCGCATGCAATTTCGACCCACTGGTCATTCGGATATGATCAGCAACGGTACATACGTGGTCGATATTCGAAGCCAGACATTCTCTGCAATCTCTTCTGTACTCTCGCCGATTGAGCACGCGCAGCATCTGAATGTCTTACATTCTCCGGCTGACAACTTGTTGTATGTCGACATCTATCGATACAACTTGACGTTCATCGTCAGGAATGGCAAGCTGGAATGTCGAAATTATCGTGGACTGGTGGTTGATCCAAATCAATATGGCGGGACTCTATTTGGACTGCGAAATATGCTTGTTCTGTGCCCTAGCGAGCCCAATTCTTTTGATTCTAGGCGTATGGTCCTCATCCTTCCTCATCCCTTCCGGCAATGTTCGTATTCAACGAGAAGCTTTTCACGTGTCCATTGAAGCAGATTTGGGCCAACGACAAGAAGTTCAATACCACACGTACATGATTGACACTGAACTGGGATGTCTGACGAAATGCGCGAGCTTGGAGAGCTCGTTATTCAAAATCTATCTTCATGCTATCACTTCTCACTGTCTCCCAGGCCCTTTGACCAGACAGACTGGTACCGAGGAGGCCATATATGGGTTATGCTCATCGGCAACATGGTCTTTCCGGTATCTAGAACGAGCTGAAGTAGAACTGCTCGAAACGATTGGATCGCTGACACCTCGTCGAGATTACACTCCTCTCGAGTGTATGCAGCAAGTGCAATGGTGCAAACTCCATTCCTCTGCCCAACACGGTCGATATTACAGACTTACTAACGCCGTACTTCAATATGCCTCTCAGCTCAAGCTATTCCACCCGGATTCTTTCGACATTCCTCGAACTTCCCGAGACAATATTCATTGCTGGAGCGGTCTGAAAGGCGAAATATAGTCCTCTACCCGGGGGAACTTGCTGACTCAGAGCTCTCGGATAGTACAGCAGACACCAACTACCAGGTCCACGACGTCCGCGAGGCATTTGTCGCAGGTGTGGTGTATAAATTGCATCATCCAGGCTCACACTTCAACGTCAACCGCTCGTTGCTTGAGGTCATTGAGAAATGGTCGAGTTTGGAAGGGCCTGATGAAAGCCATCATCACCGATCCTGCACTGAGTGGCTGGGCGCATCATTTCCCAATGCCTGGCTTTCTCTGTACAACCTATGCCAACGCAACCGTGATCCCTATAAGCTTAGTTTCACGCTCTCGGCCCTCGCATACTCCTCAGATAACAGTACTCTGCTCATCGAGACGCTTGTAGCATTTGCGACCTTCCCCGATTTCCACGACATACCCATTCCGCCGTACCGCCTCTATACCTTGTCGGATGGGTATGCGCCTGCACAAGAGGTATTGCGGAGGATTATTGGAGGGTGTCCGAACCCTGCCGAAGCCAGTGAAGTGACTAGACAAATACTACGTCGTTATGGTGAAAGCGATTCAGGTTGGGCAGAGCGTCAATCAACGGTATTGCGGGCTACCCGAGACCTGCAGATTTCATGTGTGACGGACTGGCTCATGCGGCAATGGCCGCGCTTCATCATCCAGCACAATCCACGCTTGGAACCAATACCTGAACAGTCACTATCGTGCCTCTCGGGTGTCCAAGAAGAGGTCCAATTTTTTTCTAATAGCTGCTATAACAACGTGCAGTTGAGACAATGTATCCATGCCAGCCAAGATATCTTGAATCAAATTCATGAAGCCAAGACAATAGAGCTTCCTCCCTACCACCTTCTACCGTCCTTAGATCATCACCCAGGACACCCAAAGCTATCCATCAATCTACTCTTTGCACGCGCTGCGCCCGAGATCCCTTTGCCTCCTTCCGTTCTTGGAGCGCCATCCCTCAGCCAGCCGAGCATGGGACTGGGCCCAGCACTTCAGGAGTTGGTGTCGGAGTTCGTCGACCATCCTACCGACAGGTTTGTCCAATCTTATAGGTGTGATCTGAAGAGGAGCTGCCAGGCTTTCAAATTCCATAGTCAAACACCTTCCGAGTCCCCGTATTCTCACCACATCCTGAAAGAGTCCATGCACGGCTGGAAATCCTATGTGGACCAGATTCAAGCAAAAATTAGAGATGTGCTTGAGTCACACCCTGGGTCTCCAATTGAACGTGTAGCGTTTGATTCTGGCTTGTGGCCACGCCTGACATTAAGGTCTCTCTTGAGAAGCCTCTCTGCACAGAGAGTCATGGCTTTGAGTCAGCCTTGGAAAACTGCTCTAATTTCTCTTGGAAAGGCACTTACCAATCTTCACCGCGCCCAACGACTAGTTGCACTGGCTTTCTGTGAGAAGCTACCAGACCTTTTCAAGGAGCTAGGGAATACCGGTTACGAACATTGGGACGTCGAGTCATATTCAGATTGGCTGCTCATTCAAGTAAGACACCTCTGCCTCGACCTTTTCTTCTATCTAAATACCCATGCACTAGGTCGAGAATCGCTTTCTGTTGCGAGCTAATCAAGCTCGCGTTGCACTGGAAATGATTTTGCCCCAGTCTAAAGGCAACACTGTAATGCAGTTAAACATGGGTGAAGGGAAATCGTCGGTCATCATACCTATGATTTCAGCTGCACTTGCGGATAGTACAAGGCTGGTCCGCGTTGTCATACTCAAGCCGCTGGCACCTACGATGTTCCAATTGCTTGCTCAACGTCTGGGCGGACTGACGAACCGGCGGGTCTATTACCTGCCATTCTCTCGGTCTTTCAGACTAGATAAGAGTCAAGTGGATATGATTCAGAGCATATGGGAAGAATGCCTAAGAAATCGTGGTATTTTTCTGGTCCAGCCAGAACATCTTCTTTCCTTCAAGCTAATGGGAATCAAACAGCTTCATGTCACAAGCGGTTGGCGACACGTCTTATGAAAGCGCAGTGTTGGTTGGAGCAAAACACTCGTGACATATTGGACGAAAGCGATGAGATTCTTTCGGTTAAATATCAGCTAATTTATGCGATGGGAACCCAACATGGAAGATCATCCAGACCGATGGGTTACCATTCAGGAGATTCTCTCACTTGTGAAAGAGCATTCATTAACACCATATGTTCGCGAATGTTTCGATGACATTGAAGTTTTGGACGGTGACAAAGGGACATTTCCACAAGTTCGCATATTGAGTGCCAGTGCAGGGCATCTGCTATCCGACTCGATCGTGGAAAGCGTACAACGTGGAGACCTTTCAAGTCTAAAGCTACACCATCTACCTCGCCCTGTCTGCCAAGCTGCCATATCATTCATAAAACATATCCTCATGTCGAGTGGAATTGTGGAGAAGGTGAAAAGGCATTTTGAAGGGACCGCGGCTTGGAAAACCATGCTATTTCTCAGAGGATTACTCGCTCGAGGTATTCTCGTATCCATGCTGAAGGAGAAACGATGGCGAGTAGATTATGGTCTGGATCCAAAGAGATCTCTACTGGCTGTCTTATATCGTGCCAAAGACAACCCATCTCCACGGGCCGAGTTTGGTCATCCCGATATCAGACTGGGGTTGACCTGCCTGAGCTACTATTACGGCGGACTCTCCGACAAGCAGATTAAGGAATGTTTCCAAATCCTGCTTGGATTGGACAACCCTGCTCTGGAATACGGCAACTGGGTGGCGGAAAATCGACCCTTATTGCCAGAAGGTCTTCGCGAGCTCGGTGGTGTGAACCCAGAGGATCCTCAGCAGCTTGCACAATCCCTCATCCCTCACTTCCGACTCAACCACTCCGTCATCAATTTCTTCTTAGCTCAAGTCGTTTTCCCTAAGCAGGCCAAGCAATTCCCTCACCGATTGGCAACATCTAGCTGGGATATTGCTATGAAGAAGCACTTGACGACTGGCTTAGCGGCACAAACAATAATCGCTATCTTTTACCTCTTCCAATCTCACAAGGCGATCGTCCAGAGCAGCTTAGCACGAACGCGATGGTGCTCGACTTTCTCCTACAACCTGAAAATGACCACTACTAGTGCATAAACGATGAAAGCCATCGCCTCGCTGCAGACCATTTCCTGGATGTACTTGTTGCTCAACGGCCGCCCATCCGCATGTTGTTGGATGCCGGCGCACAGATGTTGGAATTTCGAAACAAAGAGCTTGTTAAACGTTGGCTATTAAAGGAATCGCACGCTCAAGCAGCAATTTTCTTTGATGATGACGATAAGCTTCGAGTTCTAGGCCGAGATGGACGAGAAGAGCTGTTTTCGGTATCCTCGTTTAACACCAACTTAGATCAGTGTCTTGTTTATCTCGACGACGTGCACACCCGCGGGACCGACTTGAAACTCCCCGCAGGCACTCGTTGCTGTCACGCTCGGGGCGAAGCTCAGCAAGGATCGACTTATGCAAGGTTAGGGTTATTGCTCATGCTGATTACAATGCGTTCGTTCTAGCTTGTTTGCGACTGCGGAAGCTTGGCAGTGAACATAGTGTCATGTTTTTTGCACCACCGGACGTCGACCAGAAAATCCGATGCTCAGCTTCCAACGCAGATGAGGTACACTCATTGGATATATTGCGGTGGGCCATGCTTGAGACACTATGTTCTTCACGTCTTTGCCCAGTGGTAGTACTAGTAGCACAAACGAACCATCCTATCGTAGTCCTGGGCTCAATTCCACCAGACTGCCTGCTAGTGCTTGGCTAGATGTGAGAGTGTAACTGAGACTGATTCGAGAAAGCCCTTGCCTAGGAGCAGAGCGAGAGGCAAAGAGAGACCAACGAAAAGGAGATCGACTGGATACTGCTAAGTCAGTAAGAGACTTAAAGTAGTATAAGAACGAGCACTAGCACAAGGCTCCTCGGCTACCATGCACTGATGCAGGGTCGAACTTCATTCAACCCCCGGGCCTGTGCCTGGCATTGCCTGCCTAGATCACACGACGCACCGTCAAAATGTGGTCCTTTACCATGGATGGACATAGGTCAACTTCTACTAGGACTAATAAGCCTTATTCCACTACGGCTGGCGACGACAAAACCCTAGTACTCGACAAGAGCTGCGTCCTTCGCCAACGAACCTCTAGATCATCAGCGCAGCGAGGACGGTACGGCACGGTGACGCACTAAGTACTTTCTTACATAAACGGGCGTGGTGTGTTGCTGGACGCAAACGAAATTGACAGTAGGGTCCGAAGGAGGTTAGTAATAAAACTTACAAAAAGTATGTTATCTTATTTTACTTCCAATAGCTCATCTGACAATTCCAGAAGTTAGCTCGGTCGAGAGGAACTTTCAGTACAGACTCATGCAAGGTTATCTGCACCCGCAACGGCTATCTGACAATCTCCACACAGTACCACCCCCTCCGACGGTAACCCCTCTCCAGTGAAAGAAATCAGCTCCACCGAGACTTTCGCACAATTCACAGTTCACCCCCTCAACGGACACTTCAATGCAATCAAGCGTTTGGATATCAAAGCAAGCGAGCAGGATTTGCGGACATACATTGAAAGCCAAATCGTTCTCAAGCCTCGGCTGGCATTGCATGTGGAGAAGGATCCGGTGTTGCGGGAAAAGATTGGGACAAAGATCATTGAAAAGGTTGAGGGCATGTAAGTAAAACAGATGTAATCAAGCTTTGCTGTTGACATATTTCGAAGGTTTTTTCTGGCTCGACTGCACATGGACTCTCTGACAGCCAAGACCAGCTGTAAGGCTGTTCGTCTAGGCCTTGAAAATTTGCCTGCAAAAGTGAATACCACTTACGATGAAGCCATGAACCGGATCGAGGGACAAAGCAAAGATGATTGGAAGCTAGCGATAGAAATCCTGTCCTGGATAACCTACGCCTATCGGCCATTATCTCTTAAGGAACTTCAACATGCCCTATCAGTCTCGCCCGGTATGACTGAATTGGACATCGATGGCGTCGTCGATGTATCAATTTTGACCTCGGTCCGTGCTGGCCTAGTTATCGTTGAGAAACAGAGTGCTGTCGTTCGCCTCATTCGTAAGTAATTCCGTACTCAGAGTGACACTACTTTACTTATTCTTGGCAGACTACACAGTACAGGAATATTTTGAATTTAGAGGAGAGGCGTTATTTCCACGTGCTCAGGCACGTATAACGGAAACATGCCTTACATATCTTTCATTCGAAGCATTTGGACAGCAACAACATGTCAGTCTGTATGTATCATCACTATTGAGAGATCACGCCCTATATTATTATGCCGCCCAAAACTGGGGACATCATGCACGCGGTCAAGGAGAGGTGGACTGCCAAGATATCGCACTGGCATTTCTGCAGGATAACCTGAGAGTAACTCTGGCAGCTTACATGTTGTTCAATCGGGGGGAGTGGACATATAGGAGAACCAACACAGTGGAGAATTTGGGGCTGCATATGTCTTCATTTTTCGAGTTATCACAGATCATCAACCATCAACTGGCGGCCGGCGCCAAACTAGACTCAACTGACAACGATGGTAGGACACCGCTGTCATATGCCGCCCAAAATGGGCATAATGCAGTGGTGGAGCTGCTGATCGAGCTGGATGATGTCGATGTGAACTCAAACAACAGCGGTATTGGCAATGCGCTGTCATTTGCAGCGAAAAGTGGGCACATAGCAGTTGTGAAGCTGCTACTGGAGAAAGGCGCCGATGACAATGCACAGGGAGGATACTACGGAAATGCACTGCAAGCTGCGTCGTCCAAGGGTGACGAGGCAATCGTGAAGCTGCTACTGGAGAAAGGCGCCACTGCCAACTTGAATGCATGGGGAGGACACTACGGCAACGCACTGCAAGCAGCTGCGTCGGTCAAAGGTCACGAGGCAATCGTGAAGCTGCTACTGGAGAGAGGTGCCGATGTCAATGCACAGGGAGGACACTACGACAATGCACTGCAAGCTGCGTCGTCCAAGGGTCACGAGGCAATCGTGAAGCTGCTCTGGAGAAAGGCGCTGATGTCAATGCACAGGAAGGACGCTATGGCAACGCACTCCACGCTGCGTCATCTGAGGGTCATAAGACAATCGTGAACCTGCTACTGGATAAAGGCGCTGATGTCAATGCACAGTCTGAGGGAGGACTGTACGGCAACGCGCTCACACCACATACCCTGGATCAACAGTCCCTTACAGAGCTATCCAGCATATCGATATTGTCCCTACGCTCGCTCTCGTCCTTGGCCTCCCCATTCCCTTCAATAACCTCAGGCTTGTGATCCTCGAGTTATTCTGGCGAGACCGCACAGGCAGCGGCCTCGCGCGGGCCCTCGAACTCAATGCTGCTCATATCAAGACCTATCTCGACACATACCGTTCAAGCCCTTCGGGCGGCCTGTCCATCTTGTATTGAATGAAACTGAATACTAGCGTAACAGATATTTAGTGAACAGAAAATGTGATTAAAGCGGGGCCTTGCCATTTTCATGTATCATGAAACTCAGGGCAAGAATTGGAAATGTCCAAATGAGACCTGCAGCTCCCTAGCAATACGCGCAGCGACTTACGGACAGGAGGCAGCATTCTTGTACGACGTTGTTCCTGATTTCTTTATGATTTCTTTTTCAATTAGAGTTCATTTCGCCGGTACTCTTGGGATATCCCACTTCCGTAAGATCGAGGTAGCATGAGCAGATTTAAAATTAGATGATCATTTAATTATTAGTAGAATCCTCGCATATCCTTTTCCCCGGCAATCACGAGAATAATGTTTCGTGGTCTATTCGACTAGTAGAAGAGAGAGGGTTTCGTCTGATGTGTGCCATCTGTCCTCCAAGACCACCTTTCAGTCACTGCAAACCCCTAGTGGGCGACGACTTACTCTGAAGAAAGAACCGAGGATACAACCGTTGTCATGAGCGTGAGTCGTGACCAACGAATTTTTATTCTTCCATGAGAATTCCGGCGATCCTCAGGTTCAAGGTTTTGCGGGCAGCTAACCTCTTTCTGCCTTAGTATTTGACATATCTCCAAAAGCTGTATCGATGATGTGACTCCCCAGGTTTTGCTGAGTAACCCGCTGAAGATACCCGTTTACTACAGGCGGTGTCAAAACGAGTGTGTGATCAGCAAATTGCCTTGTACCATTTTTAGCTAACCTCTCGACCTTTACTTGCCTCCCCTAGATCTGTAATTGGATCCTAACGACTTGCTAAATGAAACTGTGAATTCACTGGGGGAACAAAAGCATTGGTATTTAGGAAACCGGATTCTCTGAGTTTGCCAGTGCATGGTTAAATAAAATTTGGTGTCCCTTGCATCACAAATGAGAAAGGACATTAATAACGAGGCGTTACCGTTTAAGTGCAAGCCATGCATGCATTAGGCTGCCAAACACAGCGGGAAACCGTGGAAGTCTGACCAATGAACAGTTTATTTGTTTATAATGGAGAATAGTCAGAGCTTTTTCCTCGTATTCACCAGAAGAGATTACCTCTATCCTATTCTACAGCTTGTGGCCGGCTTTCCGATCATAAAACTTTCGGGATTTTCTGCCGTGGAAAAAAATTGGTGTTGAAAATACTGATACTAATCGAAGTCAAAGCGATCGACCGGCGATGCACACAAACTGAAGATTACGGCGAGCAAAAGTTGCAAAAGAGGCGACGACAATCGACCGGCGATGCACGCGACCAGGAGATGGGAGTAAAAGCTGCGGAGAAGCGCCTGGCTTAAGTCGTCATGCATATGCACATGCATCAGAGCGAGCTCGAGATTCTGATTTGTCAACTTGAATTGGTTCCGAATGTAGTGTGTCCGAGCCAGTGAGACTGTGAAGTGCCGGCTGGCGCTGAAAACTGGTACGCACTTGCCAGTAGCGTAGAACTTGATGAGAGTGTACATTTCAAGTTTTACATCATAGAATTATAAATGAGACAGTAAACTTGCATAATTTCAAACTTCACTAGCTGAAGCAGAATCAGATACAGGATTATTGATCGAGATAGCGAGATGATACTCCCGTTTGCATGATTCTTTGTAACTCAGCTCACTGGAGTGAAACTGCAAACTTTTGTAGAAATTTTCAAGTTTGCCATATACAGGGAAATGATAAACATAATTTGGTGTACAGCTTGAATGTTGAAACGACGACAGTCAGAACACCCTTTCCAAGACAAGCATCAAACGGCAAACACAGCAAAGTTGACCCAACCTTACCCTCTTCCCAAAACATTCCTACTTTCTTGTACCAGTCGTGCCTTCACATTGTCGAAGGCTTTCTCGCGCTCTTCTAGCACAGCATTATGTTTCTCTACTTTAGCATCAAAGCCCGCGAAGAGTTTCATCTTTGCACTGCGGAGAAGTTGGAAGTGAGATAGAAAGCACATAAAGGACAGCAAGAGCGAACATCATATGGTCTTTCACCTGCGACAGTGAATACGTGCATAAGTACGAATTGCTCAGAGCACGATGAATGGAGAAAACATACAAAATCCATGATCTTAGCATAGTTCGCAGCCAATTCTGCAATCAGATTAAATACGTGAGCACGTTTCCAAGAAAAATTGAAACGCCAAGGACTTGCCATCGGCACCAGCGATCCACTCTTCCATTGAGCATTCCCGCCACCTAGTCACCGCACGCTCGTACTTTTCCATTTGCTCCTCTATGTACGTCTCCGTGTCGCAACCGAGAAGTTTATCAAGTCCCCTAGGGCCGTCACTATCGCCGTCAAGCATAGACACATCTTGATCCAGGTATTGGGGTTGGTACTGGCGTTGGCGTTGGTATTGTTGGTCATGGTCATGACGGGGTGGAGGTGTCAATAATGGGTGGGAATGATGTTGGTGACCGTTGTCGTGACCATAGTCTGTGGACATAGGCGTAAGCATGATCCGTGTATCGTCTGGGCTCAAGGGTTGATGCGATAACGAGCTCATCTGCGGAATGGGGTTGTAGCCATCCTGATTATGTAAATAAGCGAAAAGAAGGGTTTCTGTTTAATGATGGAGTCGAAAACGTACGGTATGCTTCTTGTATCTCTTCGAACGACCATCGTGATCATCCGATATGTTTTGATTCTGGCCATCATGTCCAAGCTCGTTTCTAGGACGTTTTAATTGCTGATCGTTGTTCGTCGTCCTCCCTTGACCGCGCCCGTGCCGACTATCCTCTGCATCTAAGCTTTTGTCAAGAAGTAAATTGTCCGAGCCGCTGCGAGTTTCTTCAGAATCTAAAAGCATGCGCTGTGGCCCAGTCTGGTTTGGGAGGGACATATTGAGGGTAAATGGTTGAATCGATGTTTGGCGATCTAGTTCAAGGGCAGGCAGAGATTCGAAAACGCTAGTACTAGATGTCCTAATGGTATCGGGAGGGCTTGGAAGCTGCTGCGATGTATTTTGATGCTGTTCAGTGACTGTATGCGTTTTGCTAAAGTTGAATCCGAGTCCCGAGGCAGGTATATGCACGTCTTTTGGGCGCTGGGCTGATTCTGGGATGGGCTGCGGCTGAGATGGAGCAGGTAAACAATCCTTGGGAGTGGGTGGAGCAAAGGAGAAAACACCAGCAGCGAGACTATTTGACAGAATAGGAGACGAAGGACGAGTAGGTTGACGAGGTACAGGTGCAGCAATTTTGAGGGTTTGATTTTGATGTTGGTGTGCATTAGAGTGAGGATCTGCTGTACCAGGACGGGTGATTGCATCTGAGCCAGGAAAAGAGGGTCTGCGAGACAAGCTGGGATTTTGCGGAGCACCTAGTGAAGCCATTTGGTTTTTCTTTTTTTTCAACAATCCACCCGTATTCAGAGGCTTATCTACAGCAGGAAGCCGAATATTTTCACCGGTTTGCGATTTTGGCTGAGAAGGAACAGGACTGGGCTTGATATTAGAAGAAGAATGCAAAGGATTAGCGCCATCTGCGAAAAACTGTTGGTGGGCTTTTGGTTTAGCGGGATTTTGTTGTTGATCCTTGAGGTGAGCAGCACGAGAGCCAGGCCTAGGAATGAACGGAATGCGAGCACTCGAGCTCATCGTGGGGTGACCAGAGCTGGGACGACGATAGTGAGGGAGGGCAAACACGAGCCTTTGAGGTCACGTTCAAGTTGAAATTGACTGCTTGAGCACCGTGAATAGTTGTGTGTGCTCGTAGCTTGTGTACCTTCCGTCCTTACTATACCACTGTAGTGCGACGACCTCGACCGGTTAACTCTAACTCGAGGCAGAGTTAAGTCGTGCAAAAAATCGTAGGCCTCCCTCTGACTTTGGTTCAGGTCTGCCTAATAGTAATACCTACTAACGTTCACTGGACTGGCCATATTTCATGTACTTGGCCGTGAAATTCAATTGCTAGTATCTTCTCTGCCTTGGCACTCTACATTGCGGTTCCTGATGCGTTCAGACATGTCGACTTCAAGTTCGAGTTTTTTCTCCAGAGCTCGCGACGACTTCTTTCCGAACTGTTCTGACATTGCTCCTGGTGTTGTTCCAGCTAGTTCACCTGTGTGCTATTGTTCGTCCCGTTGACCGCTAACACGGTTCTAACTTTTCACAGGCCCCGTGGACATAGGTGCTTTTGGACATGAAGTCAGGCCGCCCCATGGAAACCCAAGACTCGTACTTGGAAAAAAAAAACTCTCATTAATTCGAATAGCACCGTTACCATAAGGAAATGAACAAGGACCAAGGGTCGTTCACGGTCCTTATCGGACTTGGCAGCTAGGGAGTTCCAGTATCATGATGATTGCATGTCTATGGTGCCTTTGACCTTGTGTCAGCTTGAGTCCAATGGAGATTTCTGTTTCTATCTCGAGACCACTCGTGTCATTTGATCTGTGATGAGTCCAATCCCAGCAGATTTCTCGTTGATTAAGCGGCTCATTCTCTGTTGTTTTAGGGACCAAACAATGTACGTTTCTTGTCTCATTCAAGAGCAAGGTACTTGGTGCTCAAGTCCTAGTGTTTGTGTTTACAGATGGACTCGGACAGAACGAAAGCTGCTTGGACGATTTAGTTCAGCTTAATTTTTCAGTTCTCTGCCTGCAGATCCGACATACTTTTTTTTACAATGAATACCATACTGACGGCAGATAATGAGCAACCCATGCAGAGTATTTACCCCGTAAGCAAAACGCGCATCAGTTACTCTTCTGTGATATGTACTCATGATCGTACAGGGTGAGGACATATGTCGGCGCTATAGATTAATGAACCATGGCGACAGTGGGCCAGAGTACATGTAGGTGCATCCCCTGATGTTAGAGTAAGTCCTCTCATGTTCCTCAGAGGGTCATCAATAGTGCGTCATATTGTCATATTGTCAATACGCCCCGATCAGCAAGGCGACTATCCCAAATAACGAGGTTTGAGTCGGAAATTCACTAACAATGCTATGATAGGTAGACCTGCTCCTCGTTCAGGGATAGAAACCGTCTGGTAATCGATAATCACGAAGATAAGGGTGGAGTCGGTGGTAGAAATATCATTTGAATATTTCCGTCCTTGTCAAGATGTCAATGATCGCACACTCTCGGCCCGGGGCCCATGCAAAGTCAGGGCGTTTGTTGGCCATGTAACTAATTTTCTGTTCTGTCAGGGTTCAGGGTGTTGTCAACTCGTGTTCAACGTTCGGTGGCTATGACTTCTGCGGCGATCCTGCCAGTGTTTGATCATCAAGCCACTGACAGATACCAGTACGTACTACGCGCTGAATGCTACATCACATGGTCACGGTGACGCCATTCAACAACCTCCCTTTTGCTCGGACTCCTGGTCCTGACGTGCTATGCTCGATGTCGATATCACCGAAAAGATTATTTTTATATTTGATACTCGTTGTCCTGCCAGTGATCGCGGAACATCAGCATACATAGTAACACGCGAGAGTTATTCGACGCGAGAGTCAGGAATTATCAACGAACCCCTGCCGCGCTTCTCGGATTGAACTTATTCTGGGTTTGATTATCTGGTGAGTACCAGTCTGCCTTTCAGAATCGAAGACCGCTGTTGTTCTGGTCGGAGGTTGCACGTTGCACTCAGGCCTCAAGCTTCAAGTTCGAACGACCCTGCTTAAATAAATTGGATGAAGCATGAAAGAATATATTTTGCAGGTAATGATCGCCTTTTGCCCTGACATACACATGCACAACTCTAGACTGAGATCAATAAAAAAGTAACTGGGGCCCTTGATTGCGTCCCAGCAAAAACGCATGGATAGATTGAAATGATACATTTGAAAGCGTTACAATTATAAGGCGAGCACTGTTAAACATTACAGTAAGTAGACTAAGCGGATAATCTAAAATGCTCCAAGTGGAGAATAATTAATGGACAATTGATGTGGCGAACATACGAACATACTAGACTGTCATTGACTAAGCATATTCAACATACTCATGCCCACTGATGTAATGTTGTAATCGCATGTGCGTTGACATGTGCGTCGTCTTTTGGTGTCTGGCTACCTCGTCAACCCATGTCAACTAAGGATAGGTGACTATTCACCACACCTCAGTAGTCCAGGACGCCTGTAATCCTTGTTCCTGCAATGCATGTAGACGGGCAAGGTCGCGCCTATGGGCACGTCGGATATCTTCATTTTCCTCTTTGTTGGTGTGGGCGGTCAATTGGTTGAGAGATACAGGTAGACGAAATGTGACGTGAATAGATTGAAGCATGGTCTGCGGCCCTTTAGGGCGTGAGATTCGCCGTGAGGCAACCATTTTGGCCAATGAACCATCCGAAGAATAGCAATATTTCAGCGAGAGTTTTTGTAAGTGGGGGAAAGCATCGTAATTCATGTCTCCTCCTCGCTGGAGGAAACTGAGCGTCCGGTCGGTGATTGAAGGAATAGAAATATAAAGAGTGTGGATAGACTGCAAGGATGGCGTCTGGAGACAATCAAGCACGTCTGATTCGGCAACATTTGAGTCAGATAGTCGAAATTCGTGCAGACCGCGTTCTGAACGACTTAGAAATGAGTGTAAGGCCTGCGCGTCTGAAGCAGGCTGCCGCCATTTGCCTTGGTTGAGGCTGAGGCTGCGAATTGCTGGGCATATGAGGAGACGTAATAGCACCCCCAAATCACAGGTGTTTGCAACCGAGTCCAACTTTAGTGACCTGAGACACGGAAGTACAGAAGTCCGCTGGGGTATAGGCTCCGATGTTCCATAAATCCCAGACAATTGACAGCTCACGGCCTGTTTGCAATTAGACAAAATTTCGCTGCACTGATACATCGACAAACCGCCAGTTAGTCGAAGGTGCGTTAGTTGAGAACATTGCAAGTCGACTGTCGAGATAGGAACAGAGTTCGAAAAAAGTGCAAATGGCGCGGAGAATATTAGACGTCGTAATTGAGGAAATGAACGAGTGATGGAAAGAAGCTGTGAACGCTGTTCCTTCGTACAACCACGTGCATCCAATCCTAGGTGCCTCACAGGTGACGATGTTTCTGGGGGTAGCATCAAAATCATCTTGCAGAGGCTTTTGTCCAACTTCAAATGAACACTGTACCATCTGTTCACGTTCGAAAGAAACATCGCAAAGATGGCTTTTGCGGACTTCTTGCCAAATGGTGACGAGGAGGACAATAAATGAAAAGAAAGGGGTGAAGGTTCGGAACGTTTAAGCCACAAAGCCACTAAAGATTGGTGGATAATGGCAGGATTGACATAGAATGATGCCCAAAGTGCTGGCGTAGCACAAGCCGCCTCGCGCCAGTATCCGCAGACTTGGCAAAGTAACAGCGGAGCGTCGCTCGCTTTGGGGGCTGGATATGGTGGGCAACTTGAACCAGTGAAGGCAAGGCAACGAACGAAAATATCGGCCAGAAGTTCCACAGATAGCCTATTAATGTAGGCTTTGTTATCTGGACAAAGAACTGGATTGGAATTTGTAGCGTGATCCGTTACTCCATATTTTTGGAAACTTGGAGATCGATGAAGCCACTGTCGAAAAGACTTCATGGCACCTGGATCTGCCTAAACCTCTTACAAGGAGGTCAATCGGCAGTGGATCTATCCAGAAAGGATAGGCATGTGATGGTGTACCGCTGCGCGAAAAGAGGATGACATTTCAGTAAGAACAGTGCCGCAGAATCAAAAAATGAGAGAATTTACACCTCGAAGCTAAGCAGTCAGTATTCCGAGGCTAAGCTTGCAGATAGCAAGATAGCCTCTGAAAACTGGGAGTGTGCAGTATATAGTTTAATTCGAAGGCGAGGATTAAAAAGTTCACGTGGAGGAGATACCCATACTGTTCCTGTTCCTGTAGTTGATCACCCCTAATAGTAAAGACTCGGACTTCCATGACCTCGAGGTGAGGCTCTAAATTTGGATCAACGCAATGTTGACCATGATGTTCATCGGCATCTGCCGACGGCATCACTCTGCCGACCCGCAACAGCATGGTCTCCAGGGCCAGCGTTCGAAGCTGGTGTCAGCCTGGTGACAACGTAACCCAACGATTTGAATGCGCCGTCACAATTTATGGCGACTTTCAGCGTCAATTCGCTCGGAATCTAATAGCCACGCGTTACCTCTATCACACGGTGCAAAACGTCGAAGACGCGCCACCCGAATTGAGGCATGTCGTCGGTTTCTTACGTCCCGACAGATACGCGTGGCTTTCGCACTCATATTCACACTGTTTACACTTAAAGTTTTGTCGTCGGGTATTCCTTCGACTTACAAGGATGTGCGGACATTCGAGAGACAGCTTCCGCAACATAACATATCTCAGGCCCTCGCAAAAGGTACCAAGTATCTGCGGATCCCGCACCGAGTATGGGCCCACGGATTAAATAATGTTCTTCAGGAAAAGTGGGTTTCCAGTTTTTACCCATGGATCTAGCTGAATATATCACCACAGTATAGTCCTGGGTCATCTCGCGCACAAAGTGCAAAGATCATATGTCTTCGAAGACTACGTATGGTCAAAGCTTCCAATCCCATATACCATCGACGGCTTCGCGTTGCGACCTACTCGGTTGCCTTCAAATGCATTTTTATCTGGGCCTCTTGCTGGAGAGTCTATGGAACCAAATGCGGTCAGCGTTGAATTCTGGGAATCTATTTGTCCTCCAAAGAAAAGACATATCATCCACTCTCGGGATCAGCCGTGGAACACAGAGGGCGACGTTCTCATGGACTGGTGGATAAAGAGGCTTAGTGATGTGGATGAGCCATGTGTCGAAATTAGTGCTTATCCGACTTTGTTTGACTTTTAGTACGCAACGATTCATTTCCATCGTGTAAAATGACTAATTTTTTTCTCATGATGATAGCCTTTTCGGATGTACTCGAGTGCTCAGCCTTTGGAAAGAACTTTCCAAGTCACCCATACTATTGGACTTCGCCTGGTCTCCGCTTGTGCGTTCCGCACTCTCTCAAAATGCCGCCATCCTCAAGCCGAGCCACTCCGTTGAATCCCTGGCGAACATAACCTCCAGGAGCCAAATACCCGGGCTAGTAGCTATCCATCTGCGGCGGGGTGACTTCTCAAGGCATTGTCCGCGCCTCGAGAAATGGGACTCTTCATACATGGGGTTCAACCAGTTCCCCGAATTCCTGGACAAATTTGACCATCAAAAATACAAGGACCGCAATGAACGTGTAGAGTATTATATGATGCATTGCTATCCGACAATTGCCCAAGTCGCTGAAAAGCTATGGGCGGTGCGGACAATGAATCCGGGATTGAGGAAGGTTTATGTGATGACGAATGGCGGAGGGAGCTGGCTGGCGGAATTGCGACAAGCACTACGTAACGATGGCTGGGAGGATGTCAAGACAAGTGCGGATATGCAATTAAACATGGCGCAGACACATGTTTCTATGGCGGTAGATATGGCTATTGCGGAGAAGGCGGAGGTTTTCATTGGCAACGGCGTGAGTTTTGCTTGCTCAAGCATTTGCCATTACATCAGGAAGCTGATCTCTAATATAGTTTTCCTCTCTGACATCAAATATCATGGTTTTACGCTTGTCTCAAGGACTAGACCCATCAACCTGTCGACTTTTGTAAGCAACGGACTGACACCGATGATCTATGTAATAAGCTCGTATCTATTTTAATCTTAATATATACGCCTACTTCACCGTGTACGTGTAGTTCAGACGGATATCAACCCTGCAAGTTGACAAGTGACGCCGAGATTCGTGCTATTGTGATACATATATGAAGAAGATATGTCGGCAGGGGCTTCCAGTATTGACATGGCATCCAGAGATATGTCTACCAGAACGGTAGCAAGAACTGCTGCCTTGAGGATAGCTGAAACTCCATCCCAGGCCATCCGCGTGCATATTGTTTCACTGGGGATAACCACGCAGGATAGGGCTAAACTTGTGTGTGATTAAGCCAGAATTTCGGTCTCCTTCCGACCCTCCCATTCCCTTCTCCTTTCATTTTCTCTGTTTACCATTTCTAACATCGCATCCAATCTCTTTTTATCTTCTTTTTTTCCTATCTCCGCTCTCCAGGCCTCCGGATCCTTCAGCCGGAATCCTAGCTTCCTCTTCACCTGACCCACATATCCCACCTCGCTAACATGCCTGACGACCTTATCCATGTGCTTTTCCTCCGGAGTCATTCGTGCTAGGATATGTGCAGGCGGGCCCTGGTTCATCCGCCGAACAGTCCGCGGTAGAATTTCGCCTCGCCGCTCCCGTTCCCGTTCGCGTGTTTTGTTGGTAATTTTTTCGCGCCGTGCGCGTTTGATTGCCTCGAGCATTTCTGGATCATATGGAATCAAACTACGTATTGTGTCTCGTCTGAACGTGTCGTAAATGTCTCGCGTCGCGTCGCCGATCGGTCGTTCTGAGGAAACAGACATAAGAGAAGGATGAACATAGCGCTAAGACTCAAACAGAGAACGCACGCCAGTCAGTACAATATTCTCCGCCAAAAACAGTCTGAAACTGATGCTTCCCTTGCACCAGCTCCTTCAGACCTTCTTCGAATTCTGTCTCGATCTGTAGATCCTCTAATGCATCCTGCAGTTTGTGGAGCTGCTCCTGCCGCTTCTCCCTAGCCGCCCTTCGCTTCGCGATAATGAAAGTGATAGCAAGTGGCTGGGGCTTTAGCCGTGGAAGGGGCTTGTTGTACAGAGATGGACGTAAGAACCCGCCAGTGAGAATGGGCCTATTTCGCAACTTTTTTTGCCATAAAAGCTCGGTGCGTGCCAACTTAATCCAGTATGCCTTGGAGCGCTTGATCGCTATGAGAGCACTGTATCGGTTAAGCAGAACTCGGCTATGTTCGTCACCTTGTTTGGCTAGTCTAAGAGTGTCTAGGAGCTATGACTTCTTGGTTACAGGATTTTTCAACTTAAAATAGCGAATAACTAACCTTGTATCCTTTCAAGAGTAGTTTTTTCGTCGCGGCTGTACTCGTCAGGTGCTGTGACCGGCGAAACAACGCCTTCACGTGGAGTTTAATCTACTTCATTTTTTTGTTAGCCATTTGCAGGATCTGAAGAATTTGAGAATTTGAGATGGTTGAGAACTGACGTCTTCTGTGCATGCCTCTTTCAACAACCCTCTGTACAGCGACCATAATGTTGGTATACGGTGCGCTGCGAGTTGGTAAAAAGGTACTCGTGGCCGAACGCGCCGAAGAGGGGAGATGAGCTTGGCTAGGTTCTCCCGAAAAGCCAAAGATGCTTGTGTTGTCATATGTCGGAGAAATTAGCTGTAACTTGCCAGGCGGCTCGCGAAATTTAAAACCTTGAAGGCATAGTCTTTGGCGCATAACATGTACAATCAATACGTCCGAGTCTCAGTTGTCATGCACCTACTATTGATACTCGATCGGCAAAACACAACTCCTCAAGTGATCAGATTGCATATTCGGACTGAAGTTAACTAGTTACACTCTTCTTCCAATCATATCAAGCATTGCAGCGCCTTGGGCCGCTGCCGACCTCGACACATTCGCTCCCTCAGCCTCCCTGGCAATTCAGCCCAGTGAGCAATAGTAAACTCTACTAACCACATCACAACCCTATCTTCAGCAGCTCTTCACTTGCAGTGTTGAGCCTCTCCAGCTTTTTTGTGTACTCCTTCCGACGGTTTGCAACGCCGGGGTTCTCTTGAGCTAGCTCCGTACAAATCCGAAGACCATCAGGACCGCTGATTCCTAGACCACGATTCAAGATTGATAATATGCTCCGGTCAACGCCGCGCACAAGCTCATGGTCGATTGCAAGTGGCACATTATCCACAAATCGCTTGTATGCAACTGAGAACGCAGGATATCAGATCACAGGTCTAAGAGTCAGAAAGAAGAAAGGACGTGCCTTGGAAATAAGCACGTACATCCGCCATGATCACCAATGCAGGTTCCATGGCATCCGGTGGAATGAGTTTTGCAAGATCCTCGGGCTTCACACTGTGCATTCCAATCTCTGCTAGCCCTGCTAAGACCTTTGCGATCCCGCACGACGACGTAGTAGTAGTTAGGGTACGAGCGCTACTAGTAGTATATGTCTGGATTGCAGTCTTCAAGTCTGCATTTCGGTCCCGGTCCCGTGCTCCTTTGTAGTGGGCCAAGAACTTATCTCGGTAGTCTGCAAGGTAGTGTGTATTAAGTGTAAACGGTCGGTCTTCGAGGGAGAGCAACCAGGCGACACGGTCCTCTGCTCTCTCCATACATTTTTTCATGTGATCTTGAATAAGGACTCTATTGTACCCATCCAGATCTGAGAGTTAGTGGAATTTGCTGCGAGAGGATTGATACTGACTTGACACGCTGTTCCAGGCCACCTTGGCCGAACGACCTAAAGTGAGCAGATACGAGCTTCTGTACATGGTCTACCAGTAGCCCAAAGACCGTATTGCAAAGCACATGAGCGGGGCTGGCCCATTTGCTTGACGATGGAGTTGATGAAGCTCCGCTGAACCACGAAAGGATAAGTCCCCGGTAGCTCCCGTGTGCGGGCCCTGAGCATGGAAATCAGGAGAAGGTCAATCAGGAGATGAAGTGCTTACTGATGAGCACGCTGGAGTACTTCTTCAATATAAATTTTGCAACCCTGGGCTTTGTCATCCGTGTCATTTGCCCCACCCTCCTCATTCATCAAAAAAACTGCCTTCTCCCAGATCCTTATCCTTGCCAATCGCTTCTCAAAAGGCCGAAACTCAGGAGCAGTGCGCCGTATTTCTGATTTGAATTTCTCGTGCGCTGGACGGATGCATTGCATGAGCCCGTCTTCGTCAGGCAACCCCTCTATGTGCTGGGCCAGATGTGTAACGAAGTCATGGAGAAGGTTAGATATCTCGTTCCGTGGATCCGTGGAGGGCTCATTGGGAAGGCTGGAAAGGGTGCCACGAACACTGAGAATCGATTTCTCGAGCTCTTCTTGAATCTCAGGGAGGCTATAGTATCAGTGCGTTGGGATGAGCTCGGCTAGGTCGACAATATCACGACATAATCATACCGCTTTGAAATT
>QOVE01004713.1:0-10011 GCA_003521275.1 Tricholoma sp. MG99 | reverse complement strand
AAGGAATCTGCTCTTCATTTCCACACTGCAGGAGGCCAACCTGATGGTGATTTAGGCTCATCAAGATGAATCAAGTTCAGAATATGGTTGAACACTCACCTCATCTATCATTGCTGCCAGTGTCCTAACCTGATACACTCCTCACGAGAAACCTCAAAGAGAGAGGAATGTCAATGACATTCAATCCATTCACAGTGTATGCGTGCAGCATTACCAAGGAGATAGATGTGGTCATCAGGGCAGAAATTCTCAGTCAGCCAGCGATAGGCCTTTAAAATTGCCTTTTCAAAATTCCTGCAAAACATGAGAATTGCAGGCATTGGAAAACATTGCTCATCAGAACTAAATGCACCATCCAATTGCAAAGTCAATCAAATAGTCAACCATTTGCCAGGCAAATGCAAATGAGATGTATGAAGGAGTTGCAAGTGTCCCAATGCCGCTGTTGTAATAGGTGACCTGTCTGCTGCCATCTTTTATAAGTTGCCTGTAAAGTTCAACAATGTTGGTATTCTGTAGCGGTCCTCAGCAAGTCTTCCGATACAGCACTTTGCATAGATACATGATTATGGTGAACAGAAGACTGCGAACTGGGAGAATGCATGAGGGAGTAGTAGGTAAATCAGCATTCCAGCTGAACTTTATCGCTGGCAGGCCTGATGCCCCAGGCCACTACCCTGAGAGAAGGGTTTTGTGGAAAACGTGACCATCATGAATCCAAAACCTCGCAATCAAGAACTTATCTTTTTATTCAGTCAATTTGTATATTCTCATTTCTGTTCTGTAGCTCATATTCCGAAAACTACCTGCTAGTAGTATAAATACAGACATGTATTGTACTTACTACCTCAGAGCCAATTGAGTGATTTCACCTGTCTTTTGACCAAGCTCTACCCTGTGTGACAACACTGTGTCACCCTTTTGTCACATATTTTTGACAGAACTAATCCCTCTTACAAAAATCTCACTTGCTTAATTTCTCATCTTGCATCTGGTGTCTTGGTCTGATCAACTGGGTCTATCTGTGCTAGGCAACAATTTGTGCTTGTAAAAATCTTGTGTTCAATTTTATTCGACAAACAACTATGTTGACAAAAATAATTTCTGATTACAGTTTATGCAGCCATACTCGGGCTGCTAGGTCAACTGCTACAACTGGAGGTAAGTTCCCGGTTATTAGCCCTGTGAAAACTAACCTGGGAGATTGCTCCCTTAGCAACTCGGAGATGTACACCTGAGTCGCAGACATGAACCGACACACTTATTGAGACATCACTCATACTGGCATAACCACTGCGAATCAGCATGAAATCCGAGATGATGAAGTCTCGAGGGGCATTCGTGCCCAGCCTGAACCTTCCGCTGCAGAGGAAGAAGGGTCGAAGCTATCATCTCTTGAGTCTTCAAGTGACAACAATGATGCAGAGAGACCTTGGATGGTTGTGTCTAAAGGTCGAAAGAAGTGGTCTAAAGTTAGACAAGTAGTTAACACAGCTGCAGAAAATAAGAAAGAACTAGTGGCAGTACCAGACCCTGTGATAGTAGAAGCTGAACAAAAATTGACTCTGGACGAAAAGAACTGAATTTGTAACCGATATATGAAGGTGACCAAAAAAGCCAGAGGACCCCGGAAATTGGGGTGCCGTCGACTTTGCTCCTGAAGAAATAAACACTGATGTGCAAGAAGCGGCATTAGCATCTTATAAAGCAGAAAAAGAACTCTTAGATAAAGGTAAAGCTGCGAAAGAGCCAAACATACTGGACGAGAAACAAGACAAACGTCCAGTTACAACTCATAAGAAAAAGCGTGTGAAGAAAACACATGTGCAGAGTAATGACTCTGAAAGTGATGAAGAACCTGTTATTAAAGCTAAGGGCAGAGCAAGCTCAAAGCTCACCCCAATGTCTGAAACTGTTGCTGAACGAGTCACAGATATGGTGATGGGGAAAACAGGCCACAAAGCAACTTTAAACCCCATAAATGAACCAGTAACCCAGATTATGGCAAATAGCTAGCTATCTGGGATGAGCGTTAGAAGAAGTGCATGAAAGATTGTTGATGCAAGATGCACCTACACCCTCCGGCAGTTTCTCTAGTTTGAGTTCTTCAAGCTCTAGCAGCTCAGAAAGCGGATCTGGAGATAGCACAACAAGGAATAGGTCCAAAAGCCAAAAATGTTGAAAGTCACATGCAAAGAAACCCTGAAGGCGATCGAGGTGGCATAGCCAAAGTTCTAGCTTGGAGTGGTCAAAGATAAAACCAAAACCACCAAAAGATTACGATGGTGCAGAAGATGCACATAGTTTCCACTGATTTGTAACAGAAGAGACAGATTATGTGATGGCGGGGAAGGTGTCCCATAAGTGTCACATATTCGTGCTCTCCTATCATTTGAAAGGAAAGACTTATGATTTCTATACACAAGAAATAGTAACAAAAGAAACTTACAATTGGAACCTTAAAGATTTTTTCAAAGCAATGTTTAATTATTGTTTCAGAATGGGAAGTCAGTATCGGAATATAGGTACGAAATTGAAGAGATCTGTAATATGATTGGACTAATTGATGAGCAAGAAAAGGTATCAACATTTTGGCATAACTTATGACAGTTTATACAATGAGCACTCTGGTGTGATCATTATAATCCTAAAACATCCAGCTGGACTGAAGTGAAAGATGCAGCACAGATTATTGAAGTATCAGAGTGTTCGATTGAACCACCAACAATCCTCAGGAGGTGGTTGATTCTTCAAATGGGACTGAGAAAATCGATCGAGACCAACCAAAGCCTATGATCGAGGGACTGATTGACATAATTTCCAAAAGAATGATTGAGGCACTGGGGGTGCCCCCAATCATTGGGAAAATAAAGATAAGTGTTGATCAGGAGGAAAAACAAATGACTTACTATCTCAGCTCACTGATAGAGAAAAAGAGGAGCTGCAGGCGGCTGGCAAATGTTTCAAATGCAAAGAGCCTGGCCATATGGCATGTGATTGTCCTCAGGGCAAGACAATGACATCAAAAGGAAATAAACCTCCTGGAATGACTTCTTACAATATTGAAATTTGAGATATAGCTGGGCTTCAAGAATTAGCTGAAACAACGGCAATGATCAAGGAACTTCATGTTGGTAGCATGAGTGTCCAGATCATAGAAGAATGTGTCTCGGATGAAGCCAAGATTTCGAATGAACCACCAAAATATTGAATAGGAGATTTTTCAGAAAAATGGGCAATGGCTGTATTAGAATTATTGTGTCCATATCCTGGAGATATTAAAACTGAAGAATTACTGGCAAATGAAAGTTGATTCTATGTTTATCAGATAGAAGAAGGAAAGCATATTATAATGGATCAAGAACTCTGTGAAGATGAATTTGTGGAAACACATTTATTATTCGAAGCAGATTTCAACTTACCTAAATGGTATGCAGAACATCGCGCAAGTGCAGTAAATATTGAGCTGGCCAAAAATATCCCATGGATTATATCCCCAACAAGAAAATGACTTACCAGTAAACAAGAGATGGATTATAGTATCCGAATATGAAACTTTTTGAATTTGGGATAGGTCATCAATGACCATAGTTTTACTTATGCATGAAAAGTATTAGATTTCAAGTTTGATCTGGTCAATTGGTATCTAAATGCAATAACACAGCAGTTAATGTATCAGTCATCTATAAATGGTTCAAGAGATGAATCCATGGATGACTCAGATGAGAGCGAAGGCTCACTTTCTATGTCAGACAAAGATACCACGCAGATATCTGAAAAGGTTGAACTTGTGAAAACACCGCCTGGAGGGCGAATGTCCAAACAAAATCATGATATCTGTGAATGCATGGATACTTGGTTAACTAAAGTAAATGATGTGCACATGCACCAATATCAGCTGAATTTAATCTTATCAGGAATACAGATTCCATGAGGAACATTGTCTGCTTTACAATGAAATGCTGCAATTATGAAAGACTTCACACACATGGTACCAAAGCCTATAGTTATAGTTGTCCAGATTAACAAACAACTGGCATGCACATTACTGGATTTGGGATCACTAGGTGATTTTGTATCAACGTCTTTGGCAGATTAGCTAAAACTAACAAAGATAGAATTAGTAAAACCATTGGTGCTGCAATTAGCCATCCAAGGATCACGCTCCAAAGTCAATTGGGGAGTACAAGCGGATTTACGATATCAGCAAATTCAAGGGAAACACTACTTTGATGTTGCAAACCTTTCAAATTATGAATTTGATCTTGGGAACACTGTGGATATTTCAACATAGGATAACCATGGGGCTAAACCCCACATGTGTGATTGTAGGTTTGGATGAACCGCTACCTATCAAAGGAGATGATGTGACAAAGATTGCATCAAGAGCTGTAGAAGTGTTGGAAGAAAATCTAGATTGAGCTAGAGCCGAACTCATTGAGTATGCATGTGATGTTTGCAAAAAATTGGATGAGACAGACTTACTGCCGTTCCACTGAATAAACCATGAAATACCATTAATTGATGAGAACAAAATATATTCGTGGAGACCATCCTGGTGTCCTGAAATATTTCGTCAGCAATGGGCTGAGAAAAAGAATGTGTACCTGAAATCTGGACATTGGAGAATTTTGAGCGTGAGGAATACAGTGCCTATGATGTTTATATCTAAGCCAGAGAAGAAAATAGGCAATGTACCAGAGTTATGCACCATTGTTGATTTGCGAGCAAGGAATGCAAATACCGTCAAAATGTCATCACCGTTACCAGACATTGATGGAGTACTTCGGTGCATAGCCAGTGCAAAATATCAATCATTATTGGATTTGAAGAACGCCTATGAGCAGATTCGAATAGTTCCCGAGTATGTTGAACAATCAGCTGTTATGACACCAGATGGCAACATGGTGAGTTTAGTCATTCAGATGGGAGACTGTAATGTGCCAGCAACATACCAAGCACTAATGAATCATGTATTCTCGGCATACATAGGTTGTATCCTGGATGTGTATTTGGATGACATCATTGTATATTCAAATACCTT
This sequence comes from Tricholoma sp. MG99, assembly GCA_003521275.1. Taxonomy (NCBI): domain Eukaryota; kingdom Fungi; phylum Basidiomycota; class Agaricomycetes; order Agaricales; family Tricholomataceae; genus Tricholoma; species Tricholoma sp. MG99. Next base: position 4,967 of record QOVE01004713.1, on the reverse strand, counting down.
TGAGGAACACATGAGACATGTAAAATTAGTAATCGGTATATTGCAACACGAAAAATTGTACCTGAGTCTGAAGAAATTACATTTCTTCAAGGTGGAATTGAAACTTCTGGGAAGAATCATTGGTGACGATGGGATAAAGATGGATCCCGAGAAAGTCGATTCGGTATTGGCTTGGAAAACACCAATGAATTGATACTTGCTGTGAGGATTTCTTGGCATGGTCGGTTATCTAGCTGATGATTTAGCAGAAGTCCGAATTCCTATGGCTGTATTATATTCGGAAACGGGTGATACTGTACTGTTCCAATGGGAATACAAAAGGGCTTTTCAAGATGTGAAGAGAATTGTTGACCCAGGACAAAAGTCGAAATGAAGTTCCATCAAATACAGGGACAAAGCAGAAGCAATTTTTCTGATCACTGATGGCAGTGTACAGGTGTGGCCAGAGTTATTGCTCAGGGTCCAGATTGGAAATGGGCCTGCGTAGCAGCATTTTACTCTGCAAAGTTAAATTCAGCACAACAGAATTATCCAGTTCATGAAATTGAAATGCTTGCAGGTATAGAAACTATGCTATGGCATAGGGATATTGTGCAAGGCGCCAAATTTATATGGATCACAGACCATAAGAGTCTAATACATTTAATGAAACAAAAGGATCTATCAGGCCATCAAGCTAGATGGATGGAAAAAATAAGCAAGTTCAACTTTGAGGTACAATATGCACCAGGAGTTGAAAATGTACTGGCAGACATGTTATCTAGATTATATTCAAATGACACACCCAGAACAGTTTGTGCCAGGTCTGAATATGCATACCATGATGTAATGAACAATGATGTATTATTAAAGCATGATATTAGTATGCCACTGTGCACGAATCTCGAAGTGGCCACAGTAACTCTTGGCGTGGAGACTGGGTGACCTGAAACAGGACATGAATTTGCAGCATGGATGAAGAATTTTTTTGTCCTCAAGGGCCCTCAAGAACGAAAGGAGGGCAAGGATAGGGATAAAAAATTTATGATCAAAATTCCAGCGTGAAAAAGTAAAGAAGAAATCAAGCACGAGAAGTGCACGAGTGAGGTAACAAAAGATATGGCCAAAGATGTAGCCGAAGAACCTGAAGGTATGCAAGAATGAGGTGTACCAGAGCCGGATACATCATTGCTGGGTGTAGTAGCTGGAGGGCATGATGATATAGATTTGCTATCCGTTCTGAGAAATAAATATGGTCGGGATTTATTCTTCAAAGCCATATTAGAAAATCCGAAGCATTACCAAAACTTTGAGGTGGATGAAGGATTAATATACCTAAAAACAAACGGCGGCTAAGTGCTGTGTATCCTGAAGGTGCCGGTAGAAGGATGAAATGTGTGTGAAATCATAATAGAAGAAGCGCATTCCATGTTAGCTCATTTAGGCATGACAAAGACACTGACTTACCTAAAGGAGTATGTATGGTGGAAACCCATGTCCAGGGATACAGCCATTTACTGTGATACTTGTCAAGTTTGTCGTTGAAGTAAGTTGTCTAATCAGAAACCATATGGATTGTTGAATCCACTAGACATGCCATTGTATCCATGGGAATCAATAGGTGTGGATTTTGTCGGACCGTTGCCAGAGTCAAAGAACTGAGATGGCACCTACGACACAATTACCACTGTAATATGTTTACTTACTGGAATGGTCGATCTGCTTCTGAGTCGCCAAGACTATAATGCTTGGCAAGTTGCTGAATTAATGTTCAAACAAATTTACAAATTACATGGTGTGCCTAAAAATATCATTAGTGATCAAGATTCACTGTTTACCAGTGTATTTTGGAAACACTTACATGAGTTAGTAGGCATGAAATTACGAAAGTCGAGTGCCTATCATCCACAGAGTGATGGTGCTACAGAAAGAGCAAACAAAACACTGACTCAAATGCTTTGCCAGTGCATAGATGCTAAACAGAAAAATTGTTACAACTTTTCATTTCATCATTGTAACCTTTGACATGTGATGACCCACCACATGCCCACATGCCAATTCGCCACTTGTACTCATCTCGCTCGCACACTCCGTTCCCTCGCTTGACACATGTTTCACATCAACGCGCACTTCTGATTCCTTTGGCCTCATGTACACATGTGTACATTTGTCCTCCGGCATCTCTACAGCTTTGTATACGAACACAGATACTCATCCTTACAATTCAGACATCCTCTTACAATCCTCAACTCATTGTGACCTGTATCGACTCTTCGTTAAGTCATGTCGACTCATCTCCAATCCCTCTCAACTTGTCTCTGCTCCTGGGACAGCACCCATACGATTGCACATTCGATCCCGACCATGCTATTAATAGCTTATCTCTCATGAGGTTCCACATTGATTCCAGATATGCCACTACATGTCATATCGTTTCATCTCTGACTCTATTGATTGACAGCTTGATGTGTCATGACTCATACCGACTCGTCCTGACTCTTTCTGATTCTTATCTGACTTATTCTGATTCCTATCAATTCATCTTGATTCCTCTCGACTCATCTCTATTTTTAGATGCTATTTCATATTTGACTCTTATTCAATACGATACTGATTATGGACTCTTAGACAAGTATATAAACTGTCAATACCTCTCATGTATCTACAGTTTAACCTTAGTTTATCTAACCCTTGGTTATATCCCCAGTTCACAACTAAGTAACAACCAAGAGACCCTTGGTTGTGAATCGTAACTCATACTCGATCCTTGGTAGCGACTCCAAGGATCTTCATTCTTATTGAGCTTAGTGGTGTACACCAAGTTTCTCTCTCAATCAGTCCCAACCCCAATGGTGCCCATCAGGCTCCTTTGACCCTGTGACCTGGAGGTATGACCTTGGTTCTAACAAAAATTGGGTTAGTAAATTACCCGTGATCAAATTTGCAATTAACTCAGCTCGATCAGCAGCAACTGGATATGCTCTGTTCTTTTTGAATAATGGCCAAATGCCGAGAACTATGATCTGGAATTCAGCTAAACAAACTGAATATCCTGGAGTGCGCGCTTTTGCACTACAACATAAACTAGTGCTGATGGCAGCTCATGATAGCATATTAGCTACTAGAGTTAAAGAAATTAGAACTGCTGATAAAAAGAGGCAACTTGCACCATTTGAGGAAAATGAATTAGTATATGTATCCACAAAGAATATGACTTTCCCAAAGGACTAGCACGAAAACTGGTGCCAAAGTTCATCGGGCCTTACAAAATTTTAGAAGACCTAAAAAATCAGTCATTTATAATAGATCTGCCATCTTATCTGAAATGGCAAGGAGTATACAATGTTTTCCATGCAGCCTTATTAAGACCCCAGGTGCCGAATGATGATCAACTCTTCCCTGGTCGACAGAAGGTAGTGTATCACGTGCAAGAAGCTGGCCATGGAGTGTGAGTTGAACAATCACCTTGTTTGAGCTCTTCGTGCTCATAAGAGTGCTGACAAGGGTGTTCCAAGACTTTGGCATCGATCCCAATACAATCATGCAGAACTGCCTATCAGTCATTCCACCGCCTTGGTTGTTCACCTTCTTCCACACAACATGTAAAGCTGCAAAGTGCACATCAAGGTCACTACCATCCACATACTTGATTGCATGCAGCCTATTTTTGGCATCCATCAACCCCAGATCGGTGACAGCATTGAAGTGGTCAGTGAGTGATTTCCATGTTTCTAGAGTAGTCCCATCAGTTTTGACACTGTGTCTGACAGGGTTCTTGACATTCAAGACAATCAAACCCTAGACATAAGCATCACACTGGTCCCACTCCTCTTCAGACAGATCCTTAGATCCCCAGTATGTAGTCGGAGGCAGCGAGACAGTGAGAATGTGTGGTCCAGGTTGTGGTAGTGAACCATCAATGTAAAGTAGCATACCCCTAGACTTTACAGTGGCCAAGATTGTTTTCTTGAATTTGGTCCAGTTTGTACCATTGAACTTTTCGTCACTCAGTAGGGAGAACTGTGAAGGTTTGCGGGAAGACATCATGTCAGTCGGTTTTAAGCTTAATTGCTTCTAAATTCATGAGTCAATAGAAATCGTGTGATCTGAGTTCAATTTAAGTGGACGCAGGGCCCATAACCTAATAGAAGTGAAAACTACATGGTACATAAAGTAAGTAATAGTTCGTTGTTGTAAGATAAACTAGAAGACATACCTCAGTCGATGCAATACAAGAACGACTGAGGTGTTGGTGACATATATACTAGTACTTATACTGGAAGAATGGACGTCTGTAGGAAGACGGGTGTCCATAGGTTTGAAATGTCCATTGTAACATAAGAGGAAAGGAAATTGCATAAAATCGACGCTGTGCAATGCTGTGCATGTGTAAGCGAGTTTGGATAAGCATGTTTGGGTAACGAGTCACCTTCAATATTTGCTAATCCTGCCTGATATGGTAAAACCTCCCACCCTACTGTCAGTTTGCATTGGCAAATTGGTAAAAGGTATGGACCCCTACAACCATTTGACCCTTTTCTTAAATTTCCAGGCCTCACTGTGTGAAAGGTTTGGAATTTGGATTGCCTAGGCTTTGACTGGCTGACTACCTGGGTTTTCTCAAAATCACATCTATTTTTGGAAAACACCTGAAGCAGACGCAATATCAAACATAACATCACATAGTATATATCAATTTCTTTCAAACATCCCGGAGAATGTATGAAGTATGTTCAGAGACTTTAAAAAAGCTACATTGACTCTAATTTCTTCCAAAGTTCCAACCGGTATTGACGTGCACCCTCAAAATGATGGTGAAATGCCGCCAAGTTTAGATGAAATCTATCCTGAGGTTTCAGTTCATTGTGAAAGGTGAGTGGGGTTGATATAGAGAATGCCATGTTCAAAGTTGATGTGGCCTGGTTTTTAACAGTAAAACCAGGCATCATTTGTTACTGATTCTCAGACACTGCTGGCACTGACCTGTG
>QOVE01004708.1:0-11160 GCA_003521275.1 Tricholoma sp. MG99 | reverse complement strand
ATGCAGGGGCATGGATGGTGGTTTCCCAGTAGGGCGGGACAGCGTCGGCTTGGGCGTCTGCATAGGACTTGAGATAGTTGAGGTGAGCAAAGTTGATTTAGGGAAATGGGAAGGATTAAAGCTTACAGGTGGAATGTCCTTTTGGTTACTGTCCTCTGGCACCACGTATACCTCACCGTTTTCTGTATGTACTACTTGTGCTCGTTGGGGTTTTGCCATCACATTGGCAAAAACGCCATCGTTCTCCATACCACCGCCAATAGTCCGTGAAGATTGTGCCTCTGTGGGAACACGGACATAGTGTGATGGCAGAAGAGCCCCCACTGCTTTTCGAAAAAAGGAAGTGCTAGGAGCTAGACGGGGTAGACGAACGGGGGAGGTTGGAAGTAGACCATTGGAGTTGCCATAGTCGTTTGGAAGAGCTCGAGAAGTGGGGATAGGGGGTGAACCAGGTGGTGGAAAGTCATATTCGCGCTCAAAATCGTATGCACGGGGGTTAGTAATGGACTCATCCTCTGGCCTCCTAGGTTGTGTATATGAGTGATTTAGGGGAGTAGACTCGGACTCGTGGATGTCGTTGTCGATGTCGATGTCGTCCGAGTCGAAAGCAGCATTGAGCTCTTGTTCTGCGTCCGGCGCTGTGTGGAGTGAAGAGTAACGAACGGACATAACTTGGTACCACCGTAGTTGGTAGGGGTGAGGAAGGAAACACAGCCAGAACTCCCACTGGCTTCAAACCTTGTTCGCCCCTGGATTTTTAATTGCGGCTCAAGCGCCAAGCATCACAGCCTAGCCTATAGCTATATACATGTATCACATCTGCTTCAATGTCCGTTTCATTTCGCTGATCTGATGATCAGGCGTATACAAGGAGTTGCTGGCATTGGCAATGCTGTGGTGGCGCCAGATGATGCCATCCGACTTGCTTGGAATGAGATTCATAACCACCATGGCTTCTGTCAAGAAACATTCAATATCTGCTCTACCCCTGGCCTCTTCTGCTCAGCTTCTCATTCACAATCTTACTCCTGACACACATACTTCGTCCGCAGATCTCTTTCGGTCCAAAGTACTCACTACAAATCCCAGTATTCAGCGTAGAACCCGTGTATGTTCTTTACCCTTATCAATCAACGCTTCTCTTTACATTCAACAGCTTCTTTCCCCGGAATGTCACTATTCATTTGTATCCCCAATGCCTATTCCATTCCCATACGACATAGATCCTCCGGTGTCTCCAGAACCAGTAGAGGACAAGGCAGCATATATTGAGAAATGGCTAAGTGAACGCGAAGCTATCCACCCTTCCGCACCGAATAGTCAGAATCATTCCCTTCAGCTCCTAGAGCCAAGGAACAGAGATCAACCTAGGGAGTTGATCGGGTTGTCCGAAACCGCACTCAGAGATTGCCTTCCTCATCTACAAGTCGGTGATGCATTTGCAATGCTTGGTACACCCTCTCTGGCGAGTTCCTTTGATGACCAGGGAAACCCGGTGCCTTCTGAATTCCATGATGCGGTTTCTGCACGCCAAGAACTTATCGATGTGCTGAGCGGCCATAAAGCTCTGATGTCTCCTCCAGGTGCAGAAACGCCTTTCGCACCGTGGTCCCTGCGGTACAGCGGACATCAGTTTGGATCGTGGGCTGGTCAACTGGGAGATGGCCGTGCAATATCCATCCGTTGAGCGATCTTGCTCCTTCCAGGTATTCAAATCGCTAACAAATAGAATCATGCAGTCGTGACACCCCATCCTTCCGATCCTGATCTCACCTATGAAGTCCAACTCAAGGGTGCCGGGCGCACTCCTTTTTCTCGTAGTGCAGATGGCCTTGCAGTACTTCGTTCTTCTATCCGCGAATACCTATGCTCGGAAGGTAATAATCACCCTCCTGGTCCTCCTAATACCAAACTGACACTCGCAAAAAAAAGCAATGCACGCGCTCTCTATCCCTACCACACGTTCTCTTGCACTCGTCTCCCTTCCTGCCCTCACCGTCGCCCGCGAGCGCAGAGAAACCGGATGTATCGCCACCCGCCTCGCGCCGTCCTTCCTCCGCATCGGCTCGTTCGAGGCGCTCAATGGTCCCACGAATATGTTCTTCTTCGGTGGTGGGCAGCAGAAACCTCACTATGAAGCTTTGCGGATTCTTGGCGAGTGGGTGAGTACCAAGGTGCTGAAGCTTGGCTGTAAGGATGGCGAGGCGTGGGGGAGTAAGCTGGTGTTGGACGTCGCGAGAAGGAATGCCAAGATGGTTGCTGCGTGGCAGGCTTATGGATTTATGCATGGCGTGATTAACACAGACAAGTGGGTTCTCCTACGATTTGTTTTGAGGTCTTGCTGATATTTTGTATCTGTAGTGTTTCACTCCTGGGATTGACTATTGATTATGGTATGAGAATCAAGTCGTTTTCTGGTCCGCTTAGAATTCATGACGTATTCTAGGTCCATATGCATTCATGGATGTCTTCGATAGTTTCCATATATGTAACCACACAGACGAAGGTGGACGGTATGCATTCAGGGTAGGTTACGTTCTGTCTTTAAATGACAACAACACTTATTCTCAATTCGATCATAGTACCAACCCAGTATGATGTAGGTCCTCTATTCCATGACAATTTCCTATCATCCTCAAATTTATTGCAGAATTTATGCCCTCCGTGCTCTCCTCACCTCCCTGGCCCATGTCATCGGTGCTGAAACGGAGCTGGGGGGAAAGGCCGTGTCCCCCAGCTGGGCAGACGTCTCAGAGGAGAAGCTAGAAGAATGGAAAAAGATAGGATTAGAGCTTAGAGACGAGCTAGAGAAAGTAGCACAGGAGGAAATGTCCCTGGAGTACGGACGGCTCATGCGCAAGGTTTGCACTTTCTCTTGGAATCACAACACTGATTCATGGGCTTGAACTTTTGTTTTGTTGTTAAACAGCGACTTGCGTTACGCCGTACGGTGGCCACTGACGAGTCGGTGCACTTCAGGCCGTTGCTCGACCTCATGGAAACCCACAAATTGGATTTCCACACGACTTTCCGGATACTTTGTTCCTTCAAGCCTTCCCTGCTTCCTGCAGGCACGCCAAATGCAGAAGACACAACAACGGCATCACCTCTGGAAGCACTCATCGCCAAGCTCCTCGCTACGACATCGGAGCCTCAGCGTCTCGACCACGGCAAGGCTACGAGCGACTGGCTCGCGTGGCTAGACAAGTACGCTCGGCGGATCGAGAGTGAATCGGAAGAATGGGGCCCAGATATGGACGGGGAGAGGGAGAATGCAGCCAGAGGCGCGAATCCGAGATTTGTGCTGAGGCAGTGGGTTCTAGAGGAGGTCATCAAGAAGGTGGAGAGTGATTCGGATAGCGGGAAGAGGGTGCTGGCGAAGGTTATGCATGTGCGTACATTCCGTCGTTTCCCATTTCATGTATGCTAAGTAGGGGATGGTGTTATGACAGATGGCGTGCAATCCGTTCGAGCCGTGGGGTGCGGAGGATGAGAGTGGGGAAGAGATGGATGCGGAGGAGCGGGAGGAGAGGAGGTATTGTGGGATGGGAGAGACGAAGATGCTTGGATTCCAATGTAGTTGCTCGAGTTGAGGCTGTGTGACGTTCGGACATTAGATAGAATGCATGTGTAGGACTATGTCGAATCAATGGATTTGATCCAAGGACTATATTGGATGACCATTCACGTCACTCTTGCAGCTGTGGCTTCTCAGAAGAGGTTGCGATCGACATGCAGTCATTATTACATCCTCAACACGTTGATATCCAATATCCAGTGACCTCTTGTAGCTGTAAGTTTAGGAGATTGACTCGCCGTAAGATCTGGTGCCAGAATACACGAGTGCCTCCAGGAACATCAATATCGAAAAAATAATTTTGAAATTGAGGAAAGTACAGAGGACAAGTAGGCAGGGTTTTAATTTCTTTACGTGGCACTTCCAAAGATCTGATAACGTCTGCAGATACTAGGGCCAATTTCGTCGTATTGGGCTTTGGTGTGACACGAGGTGTAGAACTCGGGCTGGAATTATGGAAAACATCAACACAGATAATAACGCGGTAAAAATAAAACTAACAAGAGAAGCTAACATAGAACCACCATACCATACCGCATGTCTAAGAGAGGAAATCAGCAAGTGTTTATCAATGCTGTGGTAGACCGACCTTTGACGTTTGTGAGAGATGACTTCGACTTCGACGCCGGATGACTGGGAAATTATGTAGGACAAGGATAAACAGCGTGAGAAATGAATAACATTACCTTCAACACGCTGCCGCTTGCTAGTACGCTGGCATCTAGCCGTCGGTCAACGAGCAGCTTCAAGTCCCGCTTCAGGCGTTGGCCGAAATGCTGGAACATGGTCGAGCCACCAGAAAGCACAATGTTCTGGAGGAGATATTAGGTCGCTCTTTGACATACAGCAGCTTGAAAAGTGTTGTTACCTTGTACAATCCACGGCGAACATCGATGGGCGATTGTTGAATTACATCATCAACAATTTCAGGTAAAGGTGTCAGGAAATCGGATGAGTATATCTCTGGGTTGAAAAAGACTTCGGGTGCCAAGAAACGCTCGTACCCTATGTCGAGAGAGTATTTCTGTGACATAGATCATTATTGTATTCCCCACAAAATATAGAGAAAAACCTACCCGACCCGTGACGGAGTGCTCTCCGTCATATCGCTCGAAATGCTTCAGCGGATCCTCATCGTACTTCCTAAATTCCCTCACGATGTCTTGGCACACATAGCTATAGTCCTCCTTCACCTTCCCCGCGACTTTCAACTGGTCCTCGGGCGGCACACTCGCCATTTCACCGCGCTCACGCATAAGGTTGAGAACAAATTGTGATATGTCGCGTCCAGCGATAGGGATATGCTTGATCGCGCTCCCGATAACGTATCCCTCGGCGCAGGGGATTACATGCGTGACACCATCACCGGAGTCGATGACGGTTCCTGTGAGGGTGCGATCGGTAGTACGGCTGGAGGCCCAAGATGCTGCGAGAGCAAGCACGGCCTGGACGGCGATGTAAAGCCCTTTGATGTTGAAGGACTCGAAAAAGATTTCGGCGGTTTGTTCTCGATTTTCGGGCGGATTCAAAGGGGGCTCAGTCTGGAAGACAGAAAGTGAGTTTATCGTGTATCTCAGTCGTCATTTCAGAGACGCGTACAAGTAGGAAGTAATGATCTTCAGGTTCAGCCCTGAGATACTTGAAGATCGTCTGCTCCCAGTAACGTTCCATGTGATCCCAATTATCTATCATCCCATGGCGAATGGGATAGTGTACACTATATCCAGGGGTCTTGGCATTTGCGAGGGCCTCGTCTCCGATGAAAAAGTCGAGGTCTTCTACGCCGCGCTTGGAGGCGAGATGCCCGGGTTTAGAGGGGATTGCGGGTGCTCGTGATGTCTGAGAAGATGACCCTCGGGTGGCGATCGCAGTCGGGAAGACACTGCACAATTGTAATAAATGACAGTTGGGATGATTTGGAGAAGCGCAGACACTCACAATGATGGATCTGAGTTTCCCGCATACCTAGAGTAAGATTTTGATAAAGCTGCAGTTGCGGCCTCCAGATGTTAAGATTGACCTACCCTACTTTTGAGTAGCCTGTGCCATTGTCGCAAATAATGGGGGCGAGCAGCGACATGGTTATGTCGAGAAACACGAATGTGCTGCGAGAAGTTGGTTATTTGGAACGACTCCTCGTGGCTGTGCAGTCCCGCTAGCGTCGTCTCAACTTCTTGAAGGTCTACTGCGGCACAATCTACAAGCGGATTTCGAACCTAGGACTACTGCTTCGCTTTTTTGTTATTTTAAACTCGAAGACAGGAGATGCAGCTCTCATTGGCGCCTTTACCCAGTCGGGAACCTCTAGCCAGGGTGCCGGGAGCCTGAGGGCCTTTCGGCCTTAGTTGAAGGTGCTGCTGCGATCCTAGTGCAACAACACGAGTCTCGAGATCATTTGCGACGACCTACATTGGGACAACGGTGTTATTGGCGAAGTTGACTCGGAACGTCCAAGCAAGACATTTCTATCAGATTATAATCCGCTTGGATTACGATGTCAGCCTCTTTGCCTCCTTTCTCACCAACTCGCACTGCTGCCATTCATATTAGATTGTAACGGTCTTTCGCTATGCGCATCTCAGCAGTGCTGCCAGCATTCTTTTGTGCGGTTCTTACTAGTACGCGATCTAGTCACACTGCTGCCGGTGCCTGCTGTGCGCCTTCTTCTGGGTTCTTTACTATACAAATCGCCCCTGTACCTGATAGCAACATTGGACCAGCCCTTCCTCCTACCGTTGTGCGAGTTTGTTGCGTAGTATTGCGACACAACTTAAAACTCATCATCCTCCTTGCAGGTCCACCAGCAACATGTAAACAGGGGCATTAGGCGCCTCGAGCGTATGATGGGCCGTAGCAAAACTCCAGATCACGTACTGCTTTCAAAAATACAGAAACGTGCCTCTGCCCTCCCACCTAGTCGCTGGAAAAGGTATTACCAGGCGAAGATGTTCCATCACTCGGACATTGAGGGAAGCAATCGAAATGAAGTTGACACGCTCGAGACTGGCCCGGACGCCGAGTTTGATGATGGGGAGGTCGACAAGATGACCAAGGCTCACCAGGCGTCATTTTCTGATAGTGTTGGATTGGATGTACAGTAAGCACTCAGATGATAGAAGTAAATTTATCTTATCCCTTTCAAACAGAGGCAAAGATAGTGGCTGTGAGTATATAACGTCGTACTTTACCATTCAATCCAATTCAAGAGTCTTCAGATATCGGAGCGGTGCAAATCGGTACTCCACCTCGCACTTTCAGTCTTCTGATGGACTCCGGATCAGCAGATGCTTGGGTCGGCGGTGAAGAGTGCACGGGGGGACCAGAAGGAGAAGGATGTGTATGTCTAAGCGATATTGCAACACGACTTAAGTTCATCTGCTAACATGTGCTCTCAATGCTAATAGGGCCGCCATACATTTCTGGGCCCAAAATCTAGCTCTTCCTTCAACGACACAGGTCGTCGTTGGTCTATTGAATATGGTTCTGGTGCTGTACTAGGGCATATCGTAACCGACCTCGTAGTATTTGCTGGATTGCAGGTACAGAATTTCACGTTCGGCACGGCATCGAAGGAGAGCGATGATTTCATAATGTACACGGTATTTTTTAATCTGACCGAAGTGTCATCCACTGAAGCAACGTGCATTGTGGTGACAGTGCTCCTTTCGATGGCCTCGTTGGGCTTGCTAGATCCGTGTGTTGCACTTGCGAGTTTTTCCATTCCCCGTCTCCTGACAAGATGTGTTACAGTCAATTTCGAGGCAAAAGGTCCCTACCCTCGTTGAGAGCCTCTTCGAGCAAGGCCGTATCCCTGCACCCATTGTCGCCTTCAAGATATCGCGCGTCGCAGACGGAAAGAACGATGGCGAGATGACATTTGGTGCCATGGATCCGGCGAAGTATGACGCCAATTCCCTCGTCACCATTCCCAATATCAATTCCAAGGGCTTTTGGGAGGGGGCGATCAATCGTGTAGCAGTAAACGACATAGATATGGGATGGCCTGACCGGACTGCAATTTTTGACACAGGAACGGTGAGTTTTCTTCCGCTGACTCTTTGTTTTTATCGAAAACCAACTGACCGATGTCATCTAAATATCTATCCAGACGCTTTTCTTGGCTCCGGAGGATGTCAGTAACCAGCATCTTCGTTGAACGTACATTATCACTCATTTGCTGTCATAGGATGTTAAGAAAATTCATGAGGCAATCCCGGACGCCGTATTCAACTCCGACACCGATGCGTGGCTACTGCCGTGTAACACAACCGCCAAGTTCGTGCTCTGCTTGGGCGGACGCGAATTTCCCGTCGATTCTCGTGATCTTGCATTCTTACCACTGGACCCCAATGACCCGAATGGCTATTGCCTGAGTGGAATCAGTTCAGGCAGCCCAGACACCGTATGGCTCGTAAGTGTGATCAGTTGGCCCCCTGACCTTCAGTGAGTTAAGATTGCATTTGTAGCTCGGCGACGTCTTCTTGAAAAACGTTTACTTTGCTACCAATGCTCAGAATAACAGTATGTCATTTGCACAGCAAGCTTGACCCTACGTACCTACTTGTACGTAACCCTGGATGTACATTTTTATGTAAATTCTCCCCTGGCCATGCTGCCTCGATATTTATTCTCCGTCGAAGCTGTCGGAAATTCACGAGGCATGCAAAATTTTGGAGTTGCAGACATGCAGCGAACTTGCGAAGTATCACTGATAGAAGAACAAAAATGTCAACATGTTAAGTCGGACGCGTTACCTCGATGCTGCATCAGTCTGCGGCCTGCCATGCATTCATGTGCAAGGATAGAACATGATCCACATGCTTGGGGGCTATCAGAACGACAGGTTAAGTAGAGCGGTACAACCATCAGTCATGCTCTGTGGAAACGGTAATAGGGGACTGGTGAGCTTTGAAAGATTCTCGTCGCGTCTATAATTCGTTGATGGTACACAGGGCCGTAATTAGATAAAATGCTTCCCGACAGACAACTAGAGGATAAACAGGGAATTGGGGGAGTAGATCGTAGTGAATGTCCTGAGCAAGTAAAACGAAGATTGGATATGGATAGAAGTCAGACTGAACAATAATCGTAGATTTGGGTGAAAATGGTTGTGTGAATTGATGCGAGGGACATTATAATTGTGACAGATCAGGGAAGCAAGCGATGGTACCTTTGCAGAGGCATAACGTGACGAGTTGGTGAAGCTGAGATAACACGGTAATGCGCTCCGGCAACAGATGGGTGACGGGGGACGGAATGAGAGCTGGACCTAGGTCCAGAATGCTCTAGGCGGATGCATGAGTACAGGTAACCAGAATGGACCATAAGGATATCCCGATATTGTGACCATGACAGCTTTGAATATGCGTGGATGAAAGTGGTGTTGTACACGTGAGTTTGTTCGTAATAACACAGGGTATGGATGTGGTGACATTGCCGCATAGGTGTAAGGGATGGCAGCTAGTACAGTACGTACAAGGAGGGAGTTAAATTTCGGTGGGGATGCTCAGCGAAAAGTACGGGTGGTTGAGAGCTTCCCGGACCGTTATGCGCTGTGCAGGATCAAAGGTAAGCAGTTTCTGAACTAGATTCAAGAAGTGCCGGTTGAAGATATCGTGTGGCGGTATAACATCCTGTACAAGTCTGAGCGGCATGAGAGACAAGAATATGCTGGTGTACAAACCGATAAAGCACGAGTAGAGCGGACGTCCTTTTTGCTTTGTCGAGATGCTTTGGGTTTCGGCCAATCAAGCTTTGCGCCCTCTTTGAAAAATTCAGGTTTGGAACGTGCACCAGCACGAGCAAACCGATCTGGCATCTTGCCCATTACCATCTCCATCATTGCAAGGTGCTCCAAGTTGTCGTGGGTCTGAAATAGCGCTATCCCAGTATAAAATTCGACAAGTATACACCCTAGCGAGTATGCATCGCAAGGGAAAGACCAACCAAGGCCTACAACTTGGGCGTCAACTAGAGGAGGGCATGAGAAGTCGTAGCAAACGTACCAAGAATAATCTCTGGCGCGCGATAGTGACGAGTAGAGACAACCGTAGAGTGATATTCCGTTTCAAAAGTCGCAGATCCAAAATCAATCAGCCGAATATCAGTTGACTCCAAAATCCGTTTCATTCTTGGTGGTGCGTTACGCTGTGGATAGAGGTCAGGGCGTGTCACAAAGAAGTGTCGATAAATACAACCTTTCCAGGAACACTGACAGTCACCGTTCTATAGTCATTGTGCACGAGTAGAATGTTTTCCGGTTTCAGATCAGTGTGGATTAAATGGAGGTCATGTAAAACTAGAGAGTAGTGACCAGCAATTGAGTTACATGGTGTGTAGAATGTCGATACAACTCACATGCAACACTGCCAAGAAGTTGTCGGGCAAAGTCTTGGATATGCTGTCGAGGAAAGGGCGCAAACTCGTTTTCTTTCAAGAAGTCGTATACACACACTCCCAGGAGCTCTGAGACGATGCATATGTGGTTTTTATGGTCAAACCAATGTAGCAAATGTATGCATTTACTAGTATACGTTTATCAGCCGCAATCCCACGTCAGTGAGAAAATGTCCGTACTTTCGATTAAGAGGATCGCGTTCTTTGAGTTTCTGAAGCACCCGGACTTCGATCTTACTGGCATCGCGATACTTTGGTATAGCCCTAATGATCTTGATAGCGACTCTGGTATTAGTTTGAGTATCTAGAGCTTCCACGACTTTCCCAAATGTTCCTTGGCCTAACAGCCGGATGGTACGATCTGCAAGTAAGATTAGAAGTGAGTCGATTCGATTAGTTATAACATACAACGTCGATAGATCATATCATCAGGTACGATGATATAGTGGCCTTCTTTGTCGTCGCAAGAGACGGGCCCCTTGGATGTCTAGACGAGATTAGCAGATTTCGACACCTAAACCATCCAGGACACATACATCATCTGTAGCAGCAGCACTTCTGCTGTCCCATGATTTTGTTTGAATTAATTGCTGCGTTTGCTGACTACCAGTAACTAGTTTCTTGGTAGCGGGTGCACGGACCTCCTCTGGATGTTCCCGTTTTCGCTTCTTGGGCGCCGGCGCCACGATTGCCGAAGACGAAGAGGAAGACAGAGCCTGTGCTTCGGCAGCAGCTCTCGCCCTTGTCCGGATTGGTGCGGAATATATAGGTGGCTGATAAGACGCAGAGAAAGCCCCAGTATGAGTGGTAGCTGGGGACATTGTTGGAGGAGGCGGAGTATCCTCGATGACGATGACTTCCCGCAGTCTACCATCACTGTCAAGTTCTTGTACCTCACTGTAGCTGACAGTATATTGATGTGCGCGTTTGCGTTTGCGGGCCGTCACGGGTGGGGTGGGCATGGTGCTTGGACCAGGGTTGGAGCTTAAGCCATTCAAGGAGTGGCGAGGGTAGCGGTGTGCCAGCAACTGTGGTGGCAGCTGGTGCACCGCCTGCATAGTCTGGACTGCTGTGAACGACGTGGTGGAAGAAGAATAAGCGGGAACTGGACGAATTTTGGGTTGCTGAGCGTCACCGCTACTACGAGCCTGTTCGGATACGGATGTTGAAGCGTATTGAATGGTATA
>QOVE01004688.1:0-15735 GCA_003521275.1 Tricholoma sp. MG99 | reverse complement strand
CCTGGAAATCGCCCAGGTTTGGAAGACGCATCTCTGGCATACCGGGACCATAGCGAGAGATGTCGAGCCAAAGACGATTAACCGCTTCGTGGACATTTGGAAGATCAATGGTAGCAACAGACAGAGAAGAGAAAACGTATTCCTCAAGAGACTCGAGATATTCTTCAATCTTTTCGACAGTGTCCATGTCGACGACAACAGAGCCGCATACAAGTTGAGCGCTGAGCTCGATCAATCACAGTCGTGGCGATGGCCGTGGTCAATTGTCTCACCCAGTTTACAAAAATAAAATTCGTCACAACGGAGTCCCAGATCGACGCCAGCAGGATTCGAACCTGCGCCCTCAAAGAGGAACAGATTTCTAATCTGTCGCTGTAACCACTTAGCTATAGCGCCTTCTCAGTTGTTGCAAGGCTGCCCGCTATTAGCTTTAACTGCCCCACATCTGGGTACAAAAATAACACTCATCCGACGCCAGCAGGATTTGAACCTGCGCCCTCAAAGAGGAACAGATTTCTAATCTGTCGCTGTAACCACTTAGCTATAGCGCCTTATTCTCACCTTAAATCCTGCCCATCATCAATTTGAACATATGCGAAAATCGAAATCTATAGGAATAATTTTTGTTCATTCAAGGGCATAAAGTAACGGTTCTACGGTATGTAGTGTCTAAATCCCCTCAGTTGCCCATCTCCTTCGCAAGCTGCTCAGCCTTGGCCTTAGCATCTTCGATGGTACCAGTCTGAAGAATATTTTATCAGTAGTGCTCGCACACAACGAAGCACAAACTTACCATGTAGAAAGCAGACTCGGGAAGGGTATCATGTGCACCAGAGAGAATTTCCTTGAAGGAACGGATGGTATCTTTCAGCGGCACAAGTTTGCCTTCATAACCGGTGAAAACCTGTGCAACCTGGAAAGGTTGTGACATGAAACGCTGGATCTTACGTGCACGCTCGACCTTCAATGCAGTACATATCAGCCAGGAAAATAAAAGCACCAATAAGAACTCACAGTGAGCTTGTCCTCCTCAGACAGTTCGTCCATACCCAAAATAGCAATGATATCCTGAAGCGACTTGTAGTCTTGGAGAATCTTCTGGACGGCTGTAGCAACGTCGTAGTGGTCTTGGCCAACCTAGTGAAAGACATAAATAAGGAACATAAAATCTAGTCCAGCGAAGAGGAACTCACGATACGGGGGTCCAACATACGTGACTTGGAGTCGAGGGGGTCGACGGCGGGGTAAATTCCAAGCTCAGCAATACCACGGGACAAGACAGTGGTGGCGTCCAAGTGAGCGAAAGTCGTAGCAGGGGCGGGATCCGTCAAATCATCAGCGGGGACATAGACAGCCTGCACAGATGTGATGGACCCTTTCTTCGTCGTGGTAATACGCTCTTGCCTGTTAAGAAACAATCAATTACCGCATTAATAGCGCATATATAGAATAGACGCACATGCCACCCATGTCAGTAGAGAGCGTAGGTTGGTAACCGACGGCTGAGGGGATACGACCGAGAAGCGCAGACACTTCTGAACCAGCCTGGGTGAAACGGAAGATGTTGTCGATGAAGAGCAACACATCTTGTCCTTCCTCGTCACGGAAATACTCGGCAATGGTAAGACCAGTAAGAGCGACACGGGCACGGGCACCAGGAGGCTCGTTCATCTGACCGAAGACGAGAGCGACCTTGGAGTCACCCTGCAGGTTGATGACACCGGTTTCGATCATTTCGTGGTAAAGATCGTTACCCTCACGGGTACGCTCTCCGACACCTTAAATGGCCTTCAATGGTTGAAATCGAAGGACACGACGAAAGTTAGCTTACCACAGAAGATAGAGAAACCACCATGAGCCTTTGCGACATTGTTAATGAGCTCTTGAATTAACACGGTCTTGCCGACACCGGCACCTCCGAACAAACCAATTTTTCCACCACGAGCGTAAGGTGCAAGAAGGTCGACAACCTTGATACCAGTCTCCAAGACCTCGGCAGTAGTAGATTGTTCAACGAACGCAGGCGGGTCAGTGTGGATAGGAGAAAGTTTAACGCCCTTGATGGGACCACGTTCATCAATGGGTTCACCAATGACGTTCATGATTCTCCCGAGGGTAGCAGTGCCGACGGGTACCATGATGGGAGCACCGGTGTCCACAACTTTTGTCCCTCGGACGAGACCTTCTGTACCGTCCATAGCAATGGTACGTACGGAGTTCTCACCCAAGTGAGACGCGACCTCGAGGACGAGACGACCACCGCTAAAATTTTGTACCTCCAACGCATTAAGAATGGGAGGAAGGTTGTCGGTGTCAAACTCCACATCGACAACGGCACCAATAACGGTTTTCACGGACCCGACTACACCCTTTGCTTCAGTTGCATATGATCGAGCAGCTGCTCAGAGAAAGGTAAATGACAAGTCGAAAAAGGTAGAAAAGGAAAGAAACCTACCGGGAGGTTGTGACACACGAGAAGGACGAGCCGGGGCAGACCGCTGTTGGGTATGTGTGGGAAGAGCAGCCCTTGAGAGCAGAGTAGACGTTGAGAAGAACGCGTTTGTCCTGCTGGCGCTGTTCAACGCTCTCTTTGAGAGGCGGGCGACGACACCACGGGAGGTGAGCATGGTGGAAATATGAATTTAGTAGGTGAAAGCTGGGTAGAAAACGGACAAGCCAAAAACTTGTCCTTCAAATCCCGACACGTAAAAATTTGTTCCCACACTCCCGGCTTCATCCGCAACTTGTTGCTTGACCATGATTTCCTCAGGCGCTCCTTGGCGAAGACCTAGAGGTCGTGGCAAACTCAAGATGCTACCAGAGATGCCACTAGATATTTTATTTGAAGTGAGATGCTCAGCCTATACCAAGTCTCGTATCAAATCGACATTTAACAGATCTTCAGCTTTCTTAACCCTTTGGGTGTCATGAGACTTGCTCGGACTACTAAAGCCCTTTGAACCATTCTGTTGTCTCGTTCAGCGATTGTAGTATGGAAGCAAGCTTTCAAGCGTGAACCTGATCTTCCTGACATGCCCAACGACATGATTGAACCTCAATGGGCCAATCTACTGTTCTCTAACCATTGTCATGCAAGTCATCTTGCATGTGCATTTGCCACCACTCGTCTCACCCACTTTCTGGCAGTTTTGCTTCTCAGTAGGAGACTATTACATGTTATGGGCATTCCGTGTGCGGTGCTGTGACAAGTGCATGAAGGGCCGGTGCGTCTATCTACTGAGATCCTGCCACATTCCAATAACTATTCTCCAGTTTCGCATCACAGGTCGAAGTTTTCATAAGGTTGGCTGGTAAAATGATCTGCAAGCATCCGGATTTATTACTTCGAGCAAATGTAAGGAGCAAGGGCTCAAAGACCGAAAGTGAAATATACCATATCTTGCCATTTCTGTTTTTTACCGAAAACACTGCAGCGCCGTACGCAAGGAGTCTGTGTGGCTTTGCCGATGCAAAAGCTGTCAACCTCCAATTAGCCAAACTGAAACACGACAAAGATCGCCTCGACACATTCATTGCCGAACGAAGGAAGACTGTTGCCGAAACCGACAACGTAGTGCTCAATCTACATCGTTTCTTCCGCAGCTTTCTGAAAATAATGTAGTTTGTCTTAGCATGTGAGCGGTCAGCTCACCTTCGAAAAGTAACACAGCTACGTGAAGCAGCAGACGCGCGTGAAGCACGTAATCAAAGGTATGTGCCCTTGAGTGTCTCTGGCATCATTGTTCACCGATATGCCGCTATCCAAGGGTTTTCGAGAGATTGAGGAACCTTGGATATGGCAATGAAGTAGAACTTCTCAACGAGGTAAACCCCACGATCTTGTCTGAACATCCATCCATCAGGCAACTGAAAGAACTTACTGAACGTGGTGGGTCCCATTATCTTATCTACCCAGACATACTCTCATTCTCACATGGTTTAGCTTGGACTAATATGTCGCCTGCACTTATAGAACTAATGGAGGACACAAGAAGAAAAATCCTCAGGAAACAACGCAAATCGTTGTTAAAGGCTCGTTTACGACTCATTTCAGACATATATGACGACCACAAGCAGTCCCGATTGTCCAATGAAATCATACCATGCCCTGCTGACATCTGTAACCTGCCACAGGTAAGGGTCATGCTGGAAGATCCGGCTCCAGATGCATTTGCTACTGCAGAGAGCTTCGCGGAGCTGCGAGAACAATTTCCCCGACTTTGTGAAGAATGGGTTACGTCAAAAAACCGAGAACTGGTCTCCTTAATGCCACAAAATTCCGTTGTTCTGATTCCGGATCCGGATGAGTTCTACCGTTTGAAACTTGCTACGACTTTCTTCAAGTGTTCAGAATGCATCGAGCCTATCTCGTACCCTCGTGTTCTGGTCCATAGATGTTTGACGACACTTCGTCTTGGAAGTCGTAACCGAGAGGACAACCAAACGTCGATACACAACAGCCTTGATTGCGAGCCATGGAATACTGGTCGCGGCAACATCTCATATTTCAACTCTGTGGAAGCCTCTGCGAAATTCGTACTTGAGAGCTATGGTGTCGATGCGGATGTGGTCACAGCGGCTGACTTGAATGATATGGACAAATGGCTGGAATGCTTGCGTTGTAGACATCCTACGAAAGGTCGTCAAGTCTTCAAGTGGAAACAGGCAGTCTGTAATACTCTACTTATTTCCTTGATCGGACACTGATATGCCATTCCACACGCTAATCAGATGCTTCATGATATGAACCATGTTGTGTCTGATCACCACTCAGCTGTATGGACGGTCCTCAGCAACGACGATGCAAAACTTGCGCAAAAGAAGGAAGACGAGCTGTACTTGTCCTACTTAAGTGACTCAGACGACTTCGTCTGTGTGCGCTGTGACGATGGAATGACATCCATGGCAGCTCTTAAATCTCACTTCCGTTTCAGGTTAGCCATAGCTTCTCGCTAGCACTATTGCAACATCTGACTTTTGTCGTGCCAGGCACGGCGTGCAAGACCTTAAAAAAGAAGACTATCGCATACATCTCGATGCTGCTCAGCCTCCTTTTTCTGTTACGATTCCAAACCTAGCGTCTGCCAGTGATGCCACTGTGATTGACCTGGTGACACCTCCCCCTGATACAGAGTCGCAGTGTGTGGACTCGGACTACGATGATCTATATGTTTAGATACTACATCTAGTTCCCAGTGTGGAGACGTTGGATGGGATATCTGTAATATCTGTGATCAGACCAAATGAACCCAAACTTGGAATTATTGTGCAGCGTAACGTTGAGGTTGAGAGGAAAACAAGAGTCAACAAACGCTCACAACTTGAACTTGTTAGACCTGTTCCAACGGATTCGACGCGTCAACCTCTCTAAACCTCCACGCTACATTCCGAGAAACTATTGGCCGAAAGGTTTTGGAAATAGCCATGTCTTTACTGTCTGACAGACAGAGAGAGGATCTGTGCGTCCACAAATAAGAACAATGTTCAGCCATTTATTTTCGCGTTTAGGCACAAGTCTATGCTTGAATACTTATACACGAACAACTTCACGGATGCTTATAACGCCCTCAAATCTTCAACAGGTACCGAATACACCCCAGATCCAAAAGCAAAATACGCGGGGCTATTGGAGAAGAAGTGGACAAGTGTAATCCGATTGCAGAAGAAGGTGCGCTGTCCGATGCTGCAAGGCCATTTGATCTAAATTCAAGTTCTACCTCTTGAAAACCAGATCATGGATCTTGAAAACCGCAACGCTGCCCTCCAAGAAGAGCTATCGTTAACGCCTGCGAGACGCACTGCTGCCCAAGTTGATTGGGTCCCTCGCGCACCAGCGGCACACGTTCTAACAGGACACAGATCTCCTGTTACACGCGTCGCGTTTCATCCACAGTATTCACTCATAGCATCCGCAAGCGAGGACGCGACAGTGAAGATATGGGATTGGGAGACTGGTGAATTTGAGCGGACATTGAAGGGTCATACGAAAGCGGTCATGGATGTAGATTTCGATCACAAGGGATCTCTTCTAGGTGGGCTTCTGGTGTCTTACTTAGGTGTTTCCTGACATCGCCTAGTAACATGTTCTTCCGACCTGTTCATCAAGATATGGGACTCTCAAAATGAGTGGAAAAATACAAAGACTTTCCCCGGTCATGAACATTCAGTATCAGCTGTACGCTTCATGCCAGGCGATCAATTTATTGTTAGTGCGAGCAGGGATCGGACAATTAGGGTCTTTGATGTTGCATCAACGTGCGTCTCCACGTTTATCCTTGTCTATTGAATTCCAGTACCAACCATTCGTTCTCAAGCCATCTTGTAAGAACTATATCTGGTCACTCGGAATGGGTGCGGTGCGTGGTACCCTCTGATGACGGAAAATTCCTAGCAAGTGGATCAAAAGATCACGTCAGGCTCCTATTGTTATTATTACTTGTTCACCATTGACGAAATGTAGACCGTACGGTTATGGGATCCTCTAACAGGCGAGTCAAAAATGGAGATGAGAGGCCACGAACATGATGTTGAAGTTGTTGTGTTTGCTCCCATCGCGGCATATCCTGCCATACGAGAACTGGCAGGAATTCCAGTTCGTGTCCTCAAGACTCTTTCCTCGATGCCTCTAACAGCCTTTTAGAAAAGTGATCGGAGTACGCGACCCGGCTTATTTTTGGCTAGCGGCGCGAGAGACAAGACCATAAAGCTATGGGACACACAAAGTGGTCGGATTCTTAGAAATCTCGTAAGTACCGGGCATGTTCGTCGGACCTAGGGTATCTAATTGTTCTCTAAACACAGCCGGGGCATGATAACTGGATTCGGGCCCTTACATTCCACCCGTCAGGAAAATACCTTCTCTCAGCATCTGACGACAAGACAATTCGGGTATGGGAGCTTTCAACTGGGCGTTGTATAAAAACCGTCGACGCACATAACCATTTTGTCACGACTCTCGCCTGGGGACGGCAGCCAGTGTCTGGTGCAACCGCGGGTTCGGGTGTGAATGGAACATCAGTCGAGGGGGGTGCTCCACCTGAGCCAGAGAAGCTGGTCAATGTAGTCGCCACAGGAAGTGTTGACCAGTCAATCAAAATCTGGCTACCATAAGACGTTGAATATGGACTGTTTGATACTTTGATTGCGGTCGCTTTGATGAAGGTGATGAGACAGCGATCGAGCCAATCTGTGCGCTTGTCACGGTTGATTATAGCTGTACGGATACGCAGCTTCAGATACACACCCCGTGGGTTCACCTCACCTTCTTTCTGTAAAGTCCGCCCGGTGTGTGCTATTCCTCTAGTTACTATTCCCCAGCGGAACTTACATTGACAATACACTGGTGTATAGGTAGGCACGAGCATTCATGTGTGATACTTATCTCATCATAACAAGATACACGAACCTCATGAAATTTATGCAACTGCTTTTCACCGGCGCTCCTGCCAATCGTTCTCCTTCACAATCCTTTCTATTTCAATTTTTCCTTTCGTCCAAGTGCCTTCTACTCGATGCTCTGTCTTTATAATCGGATACTTGATAATTTATAAACAATCTGTGATATTTTACTAGCTGTCATGGCCAGCCCATTGGCATAGGGCATAGAGCATTACTTAGTGCATGTAATCATACATATGAACATTTCATGCTCAAAATCAGTGGCAGAACATTATTAAGTCGTGCAAATTAACTATCACAGAGCTCAGAGCGTGCCACAGTGCATTGCGCTTCGAGTTCAATTACGTTGGTGCGGTCTGCCTTTGACACAACGCGAAGTTGTACTAGTAAGGAAGTTTTCATCGCTAAGGCACCTCTATACAAATACACATTTCTTTGTGGAGTTCTTGCTGCTTCCTACCACTTCCATCGCGTTTGATGGAATCGAACAGGGTACTAGTAGCTGTAGACAGATCGAGTTTCCCGCCACAAGGGTGTCCGAGTCTGGCACGCTCCAGTGAGGTGATCGCGGGCGAAAGTTTATAAACCCCGCGGCGTTTAAGATGTAAAGTACAAGCATCGTTAATTATAGTTAGTTACGATACGCAGAACATTCTGTCTTTACCAAGGATAACATGATATCATTGTGGTGGACTGTCCTCCAAAGGTCGCTACGATCAGGCTCCGATAGAGTGCTCAGCTGTGACTGTGTACTTCCAAGTTACATTATTTTGCTCGTAAATACCGATCAAGGCACTTTCGTTGCATTCAATATTATTAATCCACTAACCAATCATACAAGTACACGAGAGAGTGTTGAATATACTCTGGGCTCAGGCCAGTACTATCAATGCACCGCCTCGATCGGAGGGGTAAACCCTCCTTCTACGACTTTGTTGCCAGTTCTGAGCTCCGCACCCAAATAATCGAAGAATACCTGCTTGAAATTTAAGTCTTCCTGCATGATGTTGACCCCAATCGGGGAAATTGGCGAGGGATATGTAAATTCAAGTCCTGATTGAGTTTCTTGGTCGGGGTCTAGCCCAACACCGTGGAATGGAGTAAACGGCAGGAAGGCGGGAGATGGATACACTTGACCATTGATGAGAGTAGAGTACTGGGATTGCTGGTGTACTTGTGCGAGATCGAGAGGGCCACACGACCCAAACCCTTGACTCGATGCAGACCGAGACATCGGCTCTGGCGCGTCTTCCGACGAAATAGGAGAGTAGGTGAGGGATTCTCTAGTAGAAGACCTGTTCAAGACAGCTGAGAATAAGAATAAAAGTGGTAAATGTAACGCTTATTCATACCCCGAACTACCGCTATCGCTGTGATAACCCCAGGAATACATCTGGTCGACAGGCTGCGTCTTGTGGAAGTCGAAGGACTCGAACTGCCCAACTCCAGTACGTTCCAGTAGAGGAAGAGGTTGCTGGAATGTCGGAGACACACGTCCGTGAGGCGAGAATGGGCTGAACGAGTGCGAACCCACCATCGGCAAGGGAGGTGGTGTATGTAAACCAAATTGTATGGCCGTGTTGTCTTCGCTTGGAATATGACTTTGTACATGCGGTATATCTAACCACCGCTGGCGGTTATTGTCAGAGAACTGTTGATGTGGTGTATGCTGTAGTCGCGTAGTAGTCGCACCTCCGAAAGAAGGTTCGTACCCTGTTACTGGCATTCCACCAAAACTCTGTGTATCAGAGCGAGTCATAGGAACTGAACGAAATTTGGAGAAATCATGACCGGACTGAGGCATGGATGCCCTACGATGAACACGGTCTGGGTGTCCGCCTCCGATGAAAGGTCGAGCACAATATCGTTCAGACATAGACTTTTCCGGGTGTCCTTGAACGTTGGTGGTTTCTTTTGGAGGAGGGTGTAGGTCGAGGGATGACATGGCATTTCGCAATCGAGCCTTGGAAGGCCCGCGCGGGCGTGATTCACGAGAAGAATATTGACATATGAGTCCGCGGGTAGTGCACCGGTTGCACACAGGATGGTCACCGGAGCACTGGCCAAAGACCGCCGTCAGAACGAGAGGGGTTTAAACAATACAGAAGATAGTTACTTTAGTTTTTCGCTCGCGACATTTGTCACAGGCTTGCGCCGTACGCTGCCTATCAGGGGGTGTGGGCGCTTGGTTAAGATTTTGTTTCGACTCTGGAGAACTAGTTCTCTCCGTAGGAGAGCTACTACCAGGAACCATGGGAGATATTTTCGGCTGGTCAGCAGATACGACGGTAGGCGATGCACCACCGCGATGCGCATTTTCGTGTTCAGCGTCGGTTCTCTCGGTAGGCGGCATTTTGGACGTGATAATAGAAGGCTAGATGGGAGTGTACACACGGTATGGTCAGTTAAAAGGCTTGAAATTTTCACGGCTCACCGCCGCTGACCGCTCAACCCCGGGGACAGTCAATTTGAAGTTAACTGATTGGAAAGTGAAGCTAAAAATAGAAGCATTTATGGATACCCTAAATGTGGTCAATTGGATTGGATTGCCCGATCGATCACTCGGCCGATGTTACAAAACACTTCTAAACAGTCATCTTCCAGAAACGAGATCTAAATTAATTAGACCCCAAGCTGCTGGTTGAACTCCCTGCCAATTAGCATACGCCGGATTTCTTGCGTCCCAGCACCGACTGTGTATAATCTAGAATCCCTGAGAATTCGACCCATAGGATAATCTAAGTTGTAAAGTGAGTGAAGGACGTTCAATGGTGCAGAATAATAACCAGTACCATTTGTATACCCGTTTCCCCCAAGGCACTGCATACCTTCCAGCGCCACTTCTACAGCCTTCTCCGTTGAAAACAGGATAGCACCTGCGCAATCCTAATATGTACTAGTGAGTCAAGCCGTGCAAATACGACGTGTGAAATTCGTGTGAAATAAGACTTACCCTTCGACTGACCTTGCCTTGGTCACAGGCTCGCGCAACAGAATACACATAAGATCGACTGGCGCTGAGTTTCGTGTACATGTCGGCAATCTTGGCTGAACATATTTTTAATGCAAAAGGTGAAGTAGTAATTGAATTTGATTACCTTGCATTAACTGGAACGTTCCGATAGCTTGTCCAAACTGTTTCCTGTTGTGAACGTATTCCACTGCTTCATCAAACGCAGCTTGCATCAACCTGCGACACAGTAAGTCTAGCGCAGAATCAAACACAAGACTAGGTACCCAAGCGGCCCACCACTTAAAACAACACGTTCCAAGTCCAGTCCGGACATCAGAACTGCCACCCCTTTATCGAGTTCACCGAGCACGTTGGCTAAGTAGGATATGAGAAGGTGCTTTTTCAATTTGATATACCGACATACCGTCAGGAACCTCACAGTCTTCGAAAATTAGTTCGCAGGTATCACTTCCCCTCATTCCGAACTTGTCTAATTTCGGACTTGTAGAGAAACCTTTGAAATCTCGTTCAATGACAAATGCAGTTATGCCTTTGGAACCCTTCTCTGGCGATGTCTTGGCATAAACTACCAACGTTGATGCCACAGGTCCATTCGTTATCCTGGTACAAATATCAAAATGTGACCAAAAAATTATTCAACTGGATGCTCACCAAAACTTAGAGCCATTCAGCTTCCAACCTCCTTTGACCTTTTCGGCCTTCAGTCGCATACTGGCAACATCACTCCCGCTGCCTGCTTCACTCATCGCTAAACTCCCAACTTTGCTTCCATCCACTAAATCTTTCAGGTATTTGGACTTTTGCTCTTCAGTACCGTGTCTATGTATCTGATTAACACAAAGGTTTGAATGGGCACCATACGAAAGTGCTACAGATCCGGAGGCTGTTGAGAGTGCTTCCATGGCAAGGATATGATGAAAGTAGCCGAGCCCCAAGCCGTTGTATTTCGACGAAACGGTAACTCCTAGGAGACCCATCGATCCTAGCTTTTCCCAAAGGTCCTTAAAGTGTGCAGGAGTGAGCAGGGTCGTCGGCGCCAAAGAAAGGACTGACCATGGGGAAGGTGTTCGTCTTGTCAATCTCTGCTGCTCGAGGCGCAATCTCTTTCTGTGCAAAGTCTGTCACTGCATTTCTGAACTTTAATCGAAACACAGGCCACGAAAATATTTCATTGACTATGTCACCCTAAATAACCGGCTTGCAGCGTACCTCTGCTTCGTCTTCCGTGAGTCCTGCAATGTCTATATTATAAAACGAGGCGCTCCTCGTCGATTGCCGAAAAGTATGGTGCCGTGCAGCCCGTGTAAGACGAGTAATGTGCCGCAAAGAAGCCATAGGATGCCACGGGCACGACTGTACGTGAGTGTACGCGTTTCGACTCGGACATAGTGCCCGCCACGTGAGATCTATGACTTAGTTCCGAGGGTATGCTCCGAATCTGCACGTGATTAAGGGCACTAATAGTCAGTTGCTCCGACTCGGACAGGAGGAATCAGCGCTAATAAGTAGTAGTAGTCAGCGACACGCCTGTTCACTCACGCGCACGATTAGTGGGTCGTCACGGAACCGGTGTAAGCCTATAAGGCACAATCCGACCTACCGCCGACTCTGAAGCAGCTCCGAAGGGCCAAATTTAATCCGGGGCCTATGATGTAAGGCTAGTATGACATACGGGTTAAACGGTTAAAACAAATTCTCTCGCCATGCATCGCAGAGATCTGGAGCTTGACGCGGAGTTATGGATTAGGAGAAATTAGGAGGAGGTATAGAGTTGAGGACAAATGTGATCGACCTTCTTAAATCCTCGGACTCTACCCCCAACGGCGTTCGACTATTCTCCGATGTGCGAGTAAAATATTCTGAGCTAAAAAATTTCAGCCTCGTATGGCCACTAGGCCGCATTATCTACTTGCTTGGCAGTATATTGAAAATGCACCAAGTGTATTGAGCCTGCTATGGTAATATATGATGACCGTCATACCGCCGCTGAGTTCCTCGGTGAAATCGCCAGTGGGTCAGTTTCGTTTTTAGGGAGAAGGTTGACGTTTCACTACACAGGTACTAGGCGAAGACACGACTTCGGATTGCAGGGCTTCCGAAAATTTACAGCGAGCAAGAGGGGAGTCGGAGAAGGCAAAGATGCATATGCGAACCCCATTCCGTATAATTATGGAACTCACTGACTGGAAGAATTGAAGACTTGAGGTTCAGTATTCAAAACATTATTCTGAATAAACGCGCAATCTCGATTTATATAAATCATTTGGATGCGATCGATCATACGGATAAAAATGTACACACCTTTCAGTTGCATGCTTGCAGCTACAGTAATTACGCATCGACTTTGTAATTGTCTGTTATTCAAACCAGCCATCGATACAATGCTTGGGTTTGTCGACTCCGGCATATGACTCGACAATTTCTTTATCCAGTTCTTCCCACTTTTGCATTCTATACATACTTTTGGGGTCCAAATCGATTACTGTTACTCTTTGAGGATCAACTGGCTTCGTTGGCCGCCCCTTGAGACTAAAGGCATCTACTCGAATGATGATGGAGCAATCTTTGAAGGTCGCGGAGAGCAGGTACGCCAAAAGGAAGTAATGAAGGTCTTTAGGCGCCGGCTTTGAGTGATTGAGTCGCGAATCGATGGGCGACAGATATATATCTAGCAATTCCATCCAGTCTGATATAGTGGGTATTCCTGAAGGTCCGAAATCTGCGTCTACACCGAGCGGCACGATAGGAGATTCCAAAAACGAGTCGGGTGCCAGGGTGCGTCCCG
Organism: Tricholoma sp. MG99; assembly: GCA_003521275.1. Classification (NCBI taxonomy): domain Eukaryota; kingdom Fungi; phylum Basidiomycota; class Agaricomycetes; order Agaricales; family Tricholomataceae; genus Tricholoma; species Tricholoma sp. MG99. The sequence continues at coordinate 2,578 of QOVE01004688.1, read as the reverse complement.
CAGTAGAGGGCTGCCCTGCACTAAGGTTGGTTACCATCTTGGCTTCACGCCACAGGCTAGAGAGACCCTCGATGTCAAGGACGTCAAGTGTCCGCTGGAGCTTGGAGAGAATATGCAACACCCGAGTGCCTGTGAGATACGGCAGTATGGCAGAAGTGAATACATCACGAAGGCCTCCTTTATCCAAGTCAGGTGCATCCAAACATTCACGAATGGAGGAAATCTAAACAAAATATAAGCATTGGCAGAACTTCCACTGCTTGAGGACACATTTACGTCTGAGGGCTGTATCAATCGACCATGTTTGAATATCTTGAGATTATTAACTCCTCCATTGCTATCATTCCAAGCATCCCACAAAGCCCGGATAGCGTCGGAGATACGATCCTCGTCATTCGAAAAAAGATCGAGAGGACAATAACCGGAAGATACAACCTCCCCTCGCCTGGCCCTCAGGTGGGAATGCATGCAAAATCTGCAGGTCTGGGTCTTTACTGCGCGCGTACTATCCGAGAGGTGTAACGGAGATGGTAGAAAGCCCCACTTTGGCTGTGCAGAGGAGTCAGACTTCAACTGGTTCGCCGATGACATGAACGGGAAACACACCTTGATTTCCACTGCTAGCCATCCACCACCTATTAAATCTGTCGCTAAAACGCCTTTTGTTCTACCCAGATCGACATGATCCTTTTGTCGTCTCTTGTGTGGACGTTCGGCATCATGCAGAGCAGCTAGAGTCTTTAACCACCCGCGGTTGACATGGACGGATTCCAATCGAGGTAGATGTTCCGATGGTAGTAATCGTTCGATACATTTTTTCTGAAATTCAATAGAAGGATCGTCTGGCTCGTTTTCTTCATCCTGGTCTTCACCTGCATCGATTGAGTTGATGGATTTCCTGAGGCGTAACACCATGCCACTGAATTGAGGATGCGGAGGGCCTACGTACGTGAAGACTATTGTAGCCCCACCTTCCGATACATATTTCCAGTGTTGTGGAAGGGTGTCAGAAATGATCATTGTCACGGTGGTTACATACAGTGGACAGTGTTGAATGGGATATCGATGATCGATGCCCGTGATCGCGAAGTGTCACGGTTATATTTAGTCTCAGGCTCACCCAGTTACAAGTTCAATACAGACTACATCCATGATGTATGACTCCAGTTTCAGGTATAAGTCTCTTTCTTCCCAGTACAATGACCCACTGGATCTCAAAAATATGATCGCGACACAGACCATGTCGCCATGGGACCTTGACCATCTTGGTATTAGAACAATGGAATATTGTCACAATAGGCTTGGGGCTGGTCAAGGCGCAGAGCTGTGCCGACCTATTTAACTTGCGCCTTCTCTCTTTCATGGGAGCTTTATTCTTTGCCCTCTGCTATCCCACCTAGGACACCATGCCACCAACCCGACGGTCTAATATGCACGTCACCCGGACTCGGAACCGTGCAGGCCCCCTTCCGCGAAATAAAGAAGACAATCCAAAAAGGTCCACACGCAATCTGTTTACGTTGGATGGCTTGGTACACGGATGGCAGTACAAAGTCCATTATGAAGGGAGCGATGTTCCAGAGGTGAGGCAGAGGTTGTAACACAAACGACCTGGGCTCAACACCCATGTCCTCAGTTCTCCCGTAAACCAAATCCTGGCTTACTGAAACCTACCGATCCTCGGTATCCCCTGCTAACGCTTAAAGATCTAGAATGCGTCAAAACTCTAGGTAATCTCAACTTCTCGGACTGCACTCGACGCCTGACCTTATGTTCTAGGTGCGGGTGGATACGGGGAAGTTTTGTTAGTACAAACCAATCGGAACACTCATTCATTCGATCAACCAGGGCGCCTATTTGCCCTGAAAACACTCAGGAAAAAGCATATCCGCTACAGCGATGAGGTCAGTGTCTCGGCTCATTGCTCGTCGATCTTGTAATGTATTTACGGCGTTTTCTAGAATGAACCTGATAAGAAGGACGTAGAACGCAGCATACTATGCACCCTTCCCTGGGATCCTTTCGTGAATGGGATCGTTCAAACATTCTACGACTCTAGAAACCTCTATCTGATGCTTGAATTTATACCTTCTGGAACACTTCGTTCTCTAATTCAGAAGCGCGCACCTTTCGACCCTACCACTATCGCCTTTTACTTCGCTAATATCGTTTGCGCACTCGATTTCCTAGAAATGTGTGGTATAGTCCACCGGGACATCAAACCAGACAACATCCTCGTAGGTGCGGATGGCTACCTATGTCTGGCTGATTTTGGTTCTGCCGCAAGACCGACCGACCGTGGTGGGTGGCAGATGAATGGGACGACAGCGTACATGGCGCCGGAAACCGTCGCTCCGACTGGTCAGTCTGAGTGCATATGGTCAGGAGTAGACTGGTGGCCCGGTGGGTGCATTTTGTACGAGATGACTACCAAAAAGATGGTAAGCTCTTAGTTGATTGAAGGCAGGACATCGATAAACATGATTTTGCAGCCTTTCCGCGGCCGCGCCGAGAACGTGACCTTTAAGAGGCTGCTATCTGGTCATTACGATTGGCCTCCTACGATCCGAGTTGGGAA
>QOVE01004666.1:0-31245 GCA_003521275.1 Tricholoma sp. MG99 | reverse complement strand
ATACTCGAATTCTCTGATGAGCACTGAGCTGTGACTTGCAAGAGTAAAATTCCCGTTGCAAGTACACTGGGCATTGTACTTTTTGGTGTCCCCGCTGATGATATTTACTGATCGAAATGAGATTATTGAGCGATGGATATTATACGTGAATTGCAATGGTATACAAATGTGATTAGAGCAAAAACAGCCTCGGACACTTGGTACTAGAAACAACACAAGGAATACAACATGGTACGCATTCTAAAGTACAAGGGGTAGTTTATGATAAGAGAGATAGTACGTATACTGCAAGCAAAAAATCTGACATGGTTATGATTGCAATGTGAAAGTCCGTAATCCATCCATGTATGAGTGAGGGAGAGATTAAGAATGAAACATCAGGACATCAAACATAGACATCTGGCGAGGTGGAGAGCCTTTAAGCACCGGTATAAGCGGTGAGATATCTGAATAACAAGAGTTGTTAGATCTAGGTTGCATCTAGCGGGCGCTTCTTTGCGCCTCTCTCTCTCTCTCTTTCTTTCGTCTGCGCTTTTCCTCCTCGCGGCGTTTTTCTTCTTCCAGGGCAAGCACATCTTCTTTCTTTGCGATCCGAGCACTAAAGCATGTGGGTGGTTAGAGATAACACAACCAACACAAAACGGAGCCAGAACCTTTGTTCTTCCTCCTTCTCCAAGAGGTTGGCGTCGGCCTCCATGTCCTCGTCGTCACTAAATACGTCTATCGAAACATAGTTGGATCTGTTCTTGCCGAGAATTTGCCAAATCTCGTCTCGATAATCCGTAGAGGTAGCACGTTTCTTAGCCGGGACCGGCGATTCAGAGCGACTCAGTGAACGGGATCGTTTCTTGCCATTAGAGACCGTCGAACGAGTAGCGTCCGAGGAAGTAGAAGACTTGATAGGTTTTCCCGTGGTGCTTATCTTCGAAATCTTAGGTTTTGCCAGGAGGCTCGATGCCCCAGATCGAGTAGAGGGGTCAGCAGACTTGCAGCTCGCAGAAGGAGGACCTGCTGATCTGGCTGACGCAGTCTTGAGAGGCGAAGGTTTGAGAGGCTGCTGCTGCTGCTTTTTTGATAGGGTCGCATTGGGGTGAGAGGTAGAAGCACTAGAGTGGCTGCCCTCTAAAGAGAATTGGAAAAACAAGCGTAAAAAGGGCGCAAGTACAATTGCCTCAAAAGATACTTACGCGAGGAAGGACTGTTTGCGCCAGAGGTTGCTGCAGAAGGATTGTAAACCTTCTTCGACGCATCTCTATCTTTCTTCGACGAGGCAAACCAGTCATTAAACTCGCGGGCCTCATCGCCATCAAGGACTTTACCCTCTTTCGCCTTGGCGCGGTCCTGTAAAATCTCATCAATCGTGCGAGTGTCTCGTTTGACTACATTGAGCTTCGTCAACGTATTAGGCATGGCGGCCAGTCGCTCCTTCACGGACTTGGCCCCAGAGTTCGCATCGGAGGTCTGCGAGGTAGTGGTGACGTCAACGGCGCCACCTGGTAGCCGTTTACCAGACTTGAAGTACCCGCCCGAATGGGATGAGCGCTTTGACGTATGAAACAGCTTGCGCATCTCCTGCTGCTGCTTTCTCTCGCGCTTCTCTTCCCTGGTCAAAAACTCAGGGGCATCGTCGTCATCGTCATCTGGAAGCCGACGGCTGCGGACTTCTTCCCGAGTACGATTCTGCGAGGACGATGACGGCCATTTCGGTGAGGAAGAATCGGACGGGGTGGACACGGCTTTGGCCTTTTTAGGGCCATATCGTAGGGAGTCCCGTAGTTCATCCTCTCGTCGTTGTAGTGCAGCCTGCTTGGCCTTCTCAGCTTGCTCTGCGAGCCTCTTCTGCTCCTCCTCCCGCTTCTGGTCCTCAAAATGCTTCAACCTTAACTTTCGTTCGAGCTCTTGCTGCCTTTTCTCCCGTTCCTCCTGTTGCTTCCGCCTGAGCTCCTCATTCCGTTGTCGTTGGGCCAACGCAATTTGAACAGCACTCTGGGACTCTCTTGTCTGCGTGGCACTGAGGGCCATGAGAGCTTGGAAAGCAGCCATAGTAGGGCAAAGGAATACGCAGGAGGCGCAGGAAGGAGCAAGGAGGAGACAACGGACAATGGAAGCTACTAAGTAAATAATTCCGACCGATAAACAAGGCTATCGTGGCAGCCGCCACATACTTGTATTTGTTCCTGTTTGTTATATCCAATACTACTCTTCGAGAAAACTTTGAGGAAACTTCGAGTTCTTTAGTCTACTGCGTCCACAGCTTCCTAGGCAGCAGCGATGCAACCAGCAATGCCGCACATACTACAGTCACTAGAACGTAGTAAACCAGATGTCCTCCAAGGTAGTTTCTCTCGATTGTTATTGAGAAAAGCGAATTTGCTGCAGCAGGACCGATAGCTCTCATGATGCTCACAGTCATCTATCAAATAACTCAGAGAGATTGATTTCCTTTTGTCGAAAAACACACCTGACTCAACCCATTTGTCGCCCCTAGTGTTGCACGGCTGGGCGAAGCTGCCGCAATGAAGATGAATATTGCACCTGTGGTTCAAGTCAATTTCAGCGTCGAGAGAGTGAGGTGCCTGAGTATCGCTCACCATATGAGATATTAAGTCCTACAGAAATTACTGTCTGGAAAGCCACAACGGCCCAGACTGTGGTGCTGAGACCTTGTGTCCTCGCTAAGTAGTTCAGGAGTGGAAATGCAGCAAACGCGGGAAACGCGGACACTATTCCGATCACAAAAACCTTTTTGGAACCCCAGTAATCATGAATTCTCGCGAAAAACATTATCTGGAACACGCCATTAAGGACGCCATAGATAGACAAAATGTTTCCAATGGTCGACGGAGGCATACCAAGACCACCGAGTGCAATTGGAGTAGAATAGAAGAGAGGTTGAATAGCACGGAATGCGATATCCACAAGCGAAAGGGAGGCGTAGTTGCCTGCAGCAACGATAACACGGGGAGTCATAAGAGAACGTAAAGAAATCGGTGCAGCAGAGTCTGGGATTGGAGAACTCGCGACTTTTCGTTGAACTCCAGATTTCTTATTGCTCCGGAATTTGAAGAGACGCGAAAACGAAAACGGGACGGGATTCGTTTCCTTGAGAAACAAAAAAGCTACAACCCATGCCAGAGCAGTATATGTAGCAGGCACCGCGCATGGAAGAAAATAAGGATATTTCTTAAGAAATTCGTTGTTGCCAAAAACGCTAGGAAAACGTTCAGCAGGTCGTGATAATGTCCCACCGATGATTGGACCAAGCTAATCGAGAAATGTGTTACAAAGCGTCGTTTTGTAAGATATAGGCTTGAGCTTACAGTTCCCCCGGTAGACCATGCAATGGGCATATATGCATAGGCCTAAGAAGATGTCAACTGCGAATCTGGCAAGCGATCTGGAGGATCGTACTTGTGCGATGTTCGTCGAGTCAGTTAGTTCTGCTGTCATACTACACCCGTACAGTCAGATATCAAGGTATGTCAGAGTAGATATGCAGACGCAGCTGACCTTTTCATTACACCAATGTTACCATCTGTAATCCGATAATCAGCTGCGCACTGCAGAAATGAGAGAGCAACACACTCAGGGCACCGTTAAGGCTCCGACTTGGAGCAGTGTTCAGTTGATGAACCGTGTTACGAAAAACTGATTTACCTCAATACAAGACCCCAGAACGATCTAGAGAGACCAAAACAGTACATTGAAACTGATAGTCCAAATAATCCGAGGAGAATGACCGGTTTACGGCCCACTTGATCGGAAGCACTGCTCCAATGCAAAACGGTGAAGGCTTGAGTCAAGAAAAATAGAGATTGCTATGTGATTAATACAGAGTAAGCGAAAGTAGCGCAGTCATGAAGAGGTGTGGCCTACCATGAGACCGACATAATAACCGACTTTACTTTCATTTCCATGTGTGATGCCAATGTCACGAATGAGCTATGATTAGTTGCGTCAGCGACGAGACGTATCAAAATCAAAACAGAAGCGTACCTCTGGTGCAAAGGGGTATATTACTTGCGACGTCAACGGTTCTGCTAGCTGTAACAACAAGACGATAGAAAATTGAGATAAAGGAAGAGGAGTTCGTTTTCTTTTTGGCTGCTGAGAGCTAAGTAGGGGAGTCTCCTCATCAACCTGGGGGTTCATAGCTGGTTTTAGAAGGAAAAGAAATGCCCTGACTAGAGGCAATGAGTCACAGAAAGAAAGCGATCCGGCCAAGAGGATAGAAACGAGAATTTATTAGAATTTATCTCGAGGTGTGACTAATCGCCGTCGGCGAAGTGGACCGACGCGTATCGGCACAAGATCTAGTTGCATCTCATGGCAAAGAAGATTGAACAAGGAATGAAATTTAATACGACAGGGGAAGTATACGTAGGACACGGTATTTGGACGGAAGTGATGGTCAGGAGAAGGTCAGAAGTTTGATTTACTATTGTACTCTTCACCCTGGTCTTGACATCAGCTGGAGCTTGCAATTGCCTGAAGGCTTTGCACGGCACGTCTTATCAGTACCTGTAATTAAATCTATTACCATGTACAAGGGTCATAGGTTCTCAATTCCCAAGTATATACTTCATTTGCGCCCACGGATTCCTGGACCGGACCGTCGGACTTTGTCCAACTTGCAATTCCATGGCACCCAGGGAACCAACAAGAGCTCAGCTCTCCTCCAGACTCGCCTACAGTCAGCACACACCATCCTTTCTACTTAAACTTCAGAATCGCATCGCTGGGAAGCCTGAACAAGACGAAGAAGATTACGATGATGAATTTGAATACGATGGTTCCGGTCGTCCACCTATACCCCGACGTCCAGCTATTCCTGAAAGACCAGAAGACGACCCAGGCAGTGCAGACGAAGACAGCGGTGACGAGAAACCCCAGGTCATCGTATTGAAGCAAGGGAAACATCTTACGGAGCGGGAAGCTGAGAATATCAGACGGAAAGGTCTGCTGCCATCTTATAAGTTTGAGTCTTGGACTCACTGCAATCATAGAAAAGGGACTCCCTCCTCTCTCTGACCCGAAGGACGTTGTTCCGCAACTTAATGAACCCGATCAGGTCTCGCCTGTAAAAGACGTTACCAAAGACATTAAAGCTAAAGCGCCAACTCTATCATTTTCTTCGTCTAAAAGTCGATCAAAACCAGCTCCCGGAAAGAGGAAAGCTGTTGGCGACCAAGATGAGGAGAAAGATAGCGGGAGCACCAAAGTAACCCCAGCCAAAAAGAAGTCTAAAAAAACAAGCAAAACCTTACTTTCTTTTGGCGACGACGCGTGAAGCACGCTATACATCAGACCGCCTTCAAGTCCTTCTATCCTCGGCTGCATATGTGGTACCCATACTGGTGTATATCATCACATGTTGCAGATCTCCCATATGCATCTCACCCTCGGATCCTGTTCAATGTCAGCCTCTTACAGCTAGTATCCTGCCATAAGCGTAGTTATCGAAGTGGTATCAGAATTATACAAATACTTGTGCTACATCTATATGTAATACTGTGTGGTGTCTAGTAAGTGACAACTGAATGTAAATGGATACAAATGCGATAGAGGGCCAAAATTTTGTGCGCAAGGTTAGAAGCTTAAAGAGCTTACAGAGGATGCACGGAATTGGAGCGGATCGTCGTCGCTCAATGTGGTGCGTATAGTTGGGTTGAATCGGAGATCTCCGCTATAAAGGGTATCCAGCTCGACGATATTTGAAGGAGAGCTGTATTCGACGTTGGTATTTGTGAATGGGATCGCCCTGATAGGGGTTATGCCGACAGCGGCCGATTTGTGTAGATTGAGTATGAGACGAGATACCATCGTAACAGATATGCTTCATACGTGAATATAAGCAAAAACCTGCCAGACGAACAAGTACAGAGTTACACACCAGCTTGCGAATGTCGAAAGTCCGCCGACCATAAAGGGCTGAAGTTTACCATTAGTGATGATTGTCAGAAGGTGGGGATCAAAGGCATAAGTACTCCGGAGAACTACGGAAAAGATGAGGTCACGATGATCTAGCCATACGAAACGACGCACATAAAAAGTTAGAATATTTGCCAAGTTTGCAATCCCCATGACCCTAAGCACGTAAAATTAGCATATCCATCTTCATCTCCGAAATCTCAACATGAATTTACGCAAAGTAGATGGCACCTATGGAACAGTACGTCCCGATTAACGCTACTATATTCCTTACACAAGATTGCAAGTCTTACCGTCTCTACAAACAAGCCTGACCACAGGAGCACTTATCCGCGTAATTCCGTGGTCGTGCCTTCCCTTCCATGTTTTTGCCATGGTAAGAGTGAATATGATAAAATCGTACAAAAAGAGCGCTTCCCAAGCTGTTGCTAGGGCTGAAGATACGTCATTGACAGCAATTCCTTGATCTGATGGCAGTGAACTCACAAATAGCCCTATCCCAAACATTGGGTCAAAAAATATAGTTAACGCAGGAGATGCACGTACGTTTCCCCATCATAGCCTACATGACATCCCGGCGGAAGGTCTTCCGTAAGTTCAGTCTTCTGGCTAAAGAAGGACCACTATACCGGCCTGTATATTAGTGATGGGCGGGAAGAATGTGAGCAGGGAAGGAGACGCACACATGCAGCGACCAGTAGTAGTGATCCAGAGCCCACCATAAATAATAATACACGAAAGGAGCACCCATAGAGTGCGTAGACTCTGAGGGTAAGAAGAACTCAGGAGACATCAGCTTTCGAGAAGACTCCAATCACTCTTGAACAATAACTCACTGCACACCAATACTTGATTTATCAAAAGCATCAGGTGGCGAAATAGGAGATATTGCCGACAGCTGTACAATATGAAGCTCTTGTAGACATCAGAGTAGTTAGATTTCCAAACCTCTGTGAAAGACAAAGTAAGTACGTATACTAGAGGTCACAAAGACCAATGACTCGGACACACTAATGTATATCCCATGACCGTGACCACGATATTTCCGAAGAACGCAAAGTAGCGAGTGGCGAAGAACCAATAGGCGCTCGGCGTTTTGGGTCGCTTCCATAGGTATTCGATCTCATTCCCTTAGACCCGCTGTCAGATCACCTACGTTCTGTCATGATAATCGATGGAGTTATCTTACCAGAAGTGATCAGATGATCATAGTACAAGAACGCTAATGAATAAGAAATAAGAATCCGTCCAAGGGGAGAAAGAACACAGCAAACTCTAGGCTTACACACAGCAAAGATGCGGAGATAATTACGGGTCAAGCTGTAAGCGAATCAGATTGTCGATTATAGCTGCGCGAGATGCACTCACATCTCATTTGCGATGCCAAATTCCAATGGATCTAGCATATTACTGCCACCTAAAGGTGGAAAGGAAGAGAGAGACTTGAAACCAGTGACCAAGTATGAGTCCAATATCGGGGGATCAAGGTGTGTGCCGATTGATCTATGTGAGTATGTCCAACATTTATCGTATGAGCACCTTCGACGATTTACAAGTTCCCCCGTATAAACGATCACCTGGCCTTTAGGCTCCTTTAAGTGTATTTTTGACACCGTGAAGAACCCTGCCCACAGACACGATCACTCGCAAGAAAATGATCCTTAAACAAAGCGTGAAGGAGTGATATATCATGCCCGGGCGATATATGGAGTAAGTTACGCTCTGGATGAAACACCGGATGCGATCTGTGTGCGTGATGCCGCATCGGCGGCCAATAGAAACTGGCCATCGGAAGTTTAAATTTACTGATCGCATATGCTCGCTTCCCTGCATACTTACTAATTCTTAATGAGTGTATACTTACGCAGGGAGGGAACCATGGATTCGGATAAACCTCGCCAGTCGGTCGAATTTATATTACCCAGCAATACGATGACTACTCGGTTCTGCTCCAAATGGTCCATCTTGTTTTTCATAAAAGCATTCTCAGCTTCAAGTTGAAGCTTACGTCTCACGGTAGAGTGAATGAGCACACGAGTCCCATTTCTTCCAACATGTAATTATAACTAAAGTATTAATACAGTTTCTAGGTCAATTATATAAAGTACATCCCAAGTAATGAGAACAGAATACACGAAGTTTTAACAGGATAAAAAAATAATCAAGGGTTCGAAGAAGGATCGAAAAATAAGAATACCACCGACCAGTTCCGTTAACCACTTTCATCAACACGATATCGCTTCCTTGGCCCATCTGGAACCATTTGGTTAAACTGCTGGCCGCCTTGCATGAACGCAGGATTAAAATGACCTAATCCACCCCCCACCCCCATGTCTCCATGCATTGCTCCGATCCCTAATGAGTGAACAGACCAAGAAGGCAAGCATAGAAAACAGCAGTAAGCACAACATGCCTTACGCCTGTAACTAACTAGAAATTCGTACCCATACCACCCATCATGCCTCCACGTCCGCCCATCATGCCACCTCGCGGACCTTGGGGGACCATACCCCCACCGCGTCCACCGAACCCGCCCCCCCCGCCTTGAAATCCGGCATTTCCAACGAACCCACCCATGCCGACGCTCATTCCTGTACCCATTCCACCCCCCATTCCGCCTATCATCCCTTGTCGCATCATATTTCCACCCATCATGTTCCCCCCGCGCATGTTCCCCATGTTCATCTGACTCGCTTGGCTGCCACGAAGGTTACCTCCTCCCCCTCGGCCTGCAGAACCACCCGTTGGGTTGACGGATGGGGTGGATGTTTGAGTCTGCTGTGGGCCGGTGTTCCCTCGCGGAGGAGGTTCTAAGGTGGAGATCAGCAAAAAGGTACTCAGCCATGCGGAGATGATTCACGAGTACCTTTAGGAAGCGTGCGGAATGGATTTCCTTGTGCAGAAAACGTCAATGTGGCTGATGCTCTACGGTTTTGAAAGTCGCTGGATGGAAGCACAGCCGTCAAGGAGAGTGGTACTAGTCTTAGGCGGCGCAACGCACTTTTCGTCAAACCACTGCTTCAGGGCTGCTGCACCCTCACAATCGTGCACCTCTATGTACGCGATTCTGGCATTTGATGGTTATCATCAAGCAGTGATTTCTAAGGAGGCTCAGATAACATTACCCTTTACTCTTTCCGTTCACTTTGTGTTCCGAAAACGTGATGTCCTTGTGGTCGATCGCGACCCCGACATTAATTGCGACTTGTCGTAGATCTTCATCAGTCGTCCACTGCAAAAAAATGAGAGAGAAAAACAAGTCACAGTACGAGAGATAATCTCAGAAAGATATGCACAGGAAACTAAACGACAAGACAAACGGACCCATTGTAAATCGCCAATATATAAAGCATCATACGCCCCCACACCGCCGTTCAACATCCGGCCACTATAGGCGTTCTGCTGATTAGCCGCCGGCATTGCGGCAGGATTCGCTATCTGAGTTTGAGGCGGTTGAGGCTGTGCTGGATTGGGTCGAGAAGCAGGCGGAGGAGGTTGATTTGGGCTCTGATCCTCAGCATCATCTTCTCGTGGTCTTTTATCCCCCACCATTGGTTCTACCGTAGTTGTCACGGTTGCGACCTCTTCTTGAGGCTCTTGTTTTGGCTGAACTTGATGTTCAACAGGCTTACAAGAGCATCGTCAGAGAGTACATGAGTTTAACTACACAAGCTGATGCATACCTCCGTCTTCGGTTGTTGCTGCTGGTATTCATCTTCTCCATACAGGTCATAATCGTCTACAGCCATGTTTGCGGCGACTCAGTGAGATCAGACGTCCAGGAGGGAAAAACTCGAATTTTTGTTCTGGAATGTAAGAAATGACAGGAGGCGCTTGAGTAACAACGACAAGGAGGGTAAAATAGGCAGGACAGGACATGACGACGAGACAAAATGAGAGTAGCGCGTATACATGAGTGTGGCGCTCTATACAAGGTTAGTGAGAACGACAAGGAGAGTCTTACATGAGGATATGGATACAGGATACAAGACTTGTACAATCGAACTGATACACAGAGTAAAGAGAAAAATCGAAAAAGCTGTAGCGGCAAGATGGTGGACAGCAACAACAAAAACGGTTCTGCAAAATAAATTGTCTAATTCTAGTCAATATTTACTCATGTTTGTTTCTGTGGCGCGTAGAACTCGCCGCTGAGGCCAAATTACAATGTAGCACTCATAATGTATCATCGCATCCTTCTTCTGAGCTTCGGATAGACCGTACGCCAGGTCAGCTTTGCCTGTTGCGGGCTTTCCAATGGAACCGGAGATGAGTTCGAAACTACTGTAAGTTCGGGCGGAGTCCTGACATACAGCGCATCAGTATACACCCTAGCAGAATGATCAAGAATCACCGTTCCGGATCGAATTCTCCACCCGGACCGTATTTCGTCTTCATGCAAAGCAAAGATCCCAGCTCACTGTAAAAACTTGTTTTTAGGTATTACATCGGTGAAAGGACATACTTACTGTTGAAGGCTACGGCGCTCCTCGCGTAGTTTACCAACTTCATTCAGTAACGTCAAAACTTCGCTGGCCAACGGCCTGCTAAAGCTCTCAAGATACTGCAGCAAGTCAGTGGTATACACCTGCATCAGCTAAACAGGATCGTACACTCTGGGCATCGAGCGGAGCTCTCTCTTGTAACTTGATGTTCTCGTCTTGCCGTCGAGCGGAGTCTGCTCGCAAGGCTACAGTCGGATCAGTACGAACATAGCTCCCTTGTCTAAAAAAACCCACGTACACTCTGTCAAAGAGCTCAAGAGCTCTAGTTGTTCTGCACTCTCTTTTCGAATCTCTTCGATGGCGTTCTCCATCACTATGGCGAAGGTAACTTGGAGGACCATAGAGGCTTCCAAAAGACTCTTACCTGGCTTTGATTCCGTTTCAACATTTATCTTTAGCACCCTTTGCCGAACCTCCACCAAGACCTCCTGTACTTTCTTCATATCGTTTTGAAGCTCGCTCCACTTGGCGTCGTTTTCTTTCCGCCATCGGTCCTGCTTCTCCCACTCCGCACTTCGAAAGTCATGCTGGCAATGAGCTGCGGTTATGGAGGTGTGACCAACTACCTCCCAGTCATCTTGGCCCTCAGTCTGTATCATTCGACTATGCGTCTCGCGCTGCTGGCTCTGTACCTGTAATTCTAAACTCCTTCTCCGCTGCCTCTCATTTTCCAACTCTCTTTGGGCTGCAGCTAATCCACCTTTCAGTTGCCCGATGCGTCTGTCTCGGTCCTTCACTAATCGAATCTGGTCCGGCCGTCGATGACCCATGGCGACTGTAACCGCACCATCCTGGTTAGCACGATCTTCCGCATCCGACTGGACAGTCTGCCTCGGCCCATTAGCACGTTGAGTCACAGCTTCATCGCCGGTAGGGCATTCGCTAGAAGCTAAAACGACCATGTGTTTATTTTCATCTTGGAATCGAGAATGCTCCTACTCACGAGGTTCAGAAAAAGGTTGATTAGTATCCGCTCTAGCGTAGATCGAGGGGTCTAGAATGACCGGTGTTGGCGTACGGGCACGATGGCCATGCGGTCGTGATGGAATCCGTGTCGTAAATCGGTACACAACGCCCTGTCGACTCCCAGGTCGTTCAGGAGAGCGATCACTTTCAGGGTCAGGTGAACGAGTCCTCTGTTGACTGCGCGAGCGATGGCGATGGTCATATTCTTCCGAGTGCTGGATTTCTAGCACACGACTAGAAGAGTCATCGCTCCGATTGACTGCCGTCGCGGAAACAGTCTGATTTAGGTTGGGGGCTGTAACAGGCGGAATAATTACTTCCGGCGGCTGGTCAACGTCCTGAACGAGCGTTGACTGGTGTATTGGTTGTCGTGATCGTGTCCTCTGTGGGTTTACAGCGGTAATCTGGGTCAGAGGACTAGTCGATCTACTGGCTCCAATCCCCTGGCTATGACTTTGGCTATATCCAACTTTGGGGCTCCTATTGGGCTTTTGAGAACTGCGACTCCTGCGGCCAGCTCCAGGGGAGCGACTATTCCCGAGAATTAGACTTCCACTACAAGGGTTGAAAGATACTGATGCAGTTAATACATACTGGGGGTTGTTTCTAACATCGTTATGAGGCCGTTGTACCGAGCTTGTTTGATATGATTTTTCGTTCTTTTCGTTTCGGAGGTGTGCAGGGGGCACTGGGCAGGGAAGGCGAATCCCTTCCATGAAGGCAGAAAGAGACTGACAGAATTGACGATAATTCTTGAGAAAAGAATGGAAAGGGATGACTCCACAGGAAAAGGTGTTTGAGAACAGAGGCGGTTCACGGTCGTGGCTTGTAGTAGAAATGGCAGGCACTCAGCGTGAGGATTCAACGTGTTGTAATCAATCGCTCTCATATATAAGGAAGCAGTACATGATTAATGCGTCGTGGGTATTCGTTGCACACTCTCCCTTAAAACGCCTTCCACGATACGCTCCTGCTGCGCGAGCCACAAGCCAAAACTCGGCGTCTTCAACCACCTGTTTCATAAGAGATCAGATTATCTTAAATTTTCAAATGAGGTGTAAGCGACCTCTCGTAGAATTCATTCCGCTTGTTCTTTGAACGAAACGGAAGGGTGTTTCCATGTGCTTTGAGTGAAGCGAAGAAATTTGCAGAATTAAACGGCTTGAGACGAAGTGTCTGTCCTGACTTCCGTGCTTGTGTGACTTCCGTAGGGCCGGGTATAAGAGTATTAAGGTATCTTGCTACTGGCGTAATTAGTGCTGTCGTGCGAGAAGAAAAATGTCCCCGAAGAATGAGAGATGCGTCTAATTCTGGGTATATGTGGTTAGTGAACAAGCCCCAACTGTACTAACGGAGGGTTTATCGTACTCGTTCGATCATCACCTTGGCAGGCAACTTCTAGCTGGCCAAGGAGATCAGGATCCTTCGAAATGTATCTCTTGTGCTTCTTCGTCTTCCACCCAGGAGCTGGCCCAGCGGGATGGGCCCCGGGAGAGGCCTTGGCAGTGCTCGAATTGACCCTGCATTTAAGCGTTAATAGATCCATATCCGAAAAGATAAATACTCGTACATTTTCCGTCGTCCGAGACTGAGAATATGTGGCCAATGAGCACAAGACTTCTCAAAGAACGGATTCGTCACGCCTAGGAGGATGCCAGCCTTCGGTGGTAGCTTGTTGACAAGCAATGAATGGTCCCCATCCTGCATTGTGAAATAAGGCCTGATATCACCTGCTAGGGGAATCTACGGAAGACATTAACAATAATGGACTGCCGATGAAGTGATAAACCAACTGGTCGGAGGAGATCACGAAACCACCATATTGCCTGACTTGTTTCGGCAGGAGATGAACCAAAGACCAGAATAGGTTCACAAAGGACCAGACATTCCCATATGGACCATAGATGTGAGAGAAATGCCTCAAAAAGCATGATGGGAGGCGGTAGTAGTGGCGGAGTGGACGCCAAAATCTGAAAGACATGATCAGAAATCCGTGCAATAGCATGTCCTAAACACTAACATGGGAAGTAGGGTCGTATGTCTCTTCAAAAGACAGCGTTTCCGTTAGTTGTTGCTCGTCAATGGTATGAGGAAGCTCCAAGTGAAGGACTGAGCCTAGGAAACCTAGCTCGAATGTTGCTCCTGGAGTAGGGTCGTGCCTTCACTTCGCGAGGTGGTTAACCAGTCAACAGGATAAGCAGGGGAGCACTCATACCAAGTCGCGATGTTATGGCAGGCAGCCTCCAACATTGGTGTCCCGTGTGTTTGAAATAGAGGCCCTAAAATAGTTACTAGTGAGGAGAACAGGGCTGGGTATTGGTGCTGGGTGAGTATCACGATCGAACGCTAGTAGATGTGTACATTAATGGCTGACTTTATTTTTTTTAAACAACATAGTCACCTGTTCGTAGCCGCGTTGAGATGTGGCATCCCTTTTCTGTGTGAAATGAGAATATCCATAAATGAATCCGTCCTGTGTGGTCGGCCTCTTGTCATGAACAGTCTTGAGGTGCTCACGGATACGAAACGAATGGCTCTGGGACCCCTGTTCGAATTGTAGTGAGTCCGGAAAGGAGCAGAATGCACTGTTCGATCGTGTCAGGAGGATAACGTAAATGCCACTAATTGGACCAACATGTTTTCCGATTCTGCTGGCAGAAGAATTGAAGGGGGATAGATACCCTCTATAACAGGCCCGTCATTAACGTCAAAGTCAACTGAACGGATACAACTCTTAGACACGATTGGACATATCACAATAGATCACACACCAATTGCAATGCCGATTATCCACCGACGCACTTTCTCGATCGTCTCTTTGGATACTTCAAGTGCATCGAATTCAGATTGCCTGCGCCTGAATTTGGACTCGAACTGAAATATCCGTGGAAGGGTACGAGAGCGAGGAAGAGAGGGGGGACGAGGAAATTTATTGGAGGTAGGAGATGAAGGAGAGTTCAAGCTTCCTAGACTTTTCTTCCTAGAAAGATTGTGAGGGATATGAGGAACATCGAAACCTGGAGGAAAGGAGGGCCTTGAGGGCGTCGCTGTTGAGATCGTGCTGCCCTCTGTGGACGAGGCTGTAGATGAAGATGAATAGACACTTAGATATGGACTGCTATCTGAAATGTCCTCTTCCAGGGGTTCTTCAAGTTTGAGATTGGGCTTCGGCATGCGTAGGAAACAAGTTGGCCACAAGCTGGCTATTAACCGCTTCAAAGCTGACTGCAGCCGAAGTCCGCATCCGCATCTCCGCATGCCATTGTCTCCTATTAAGTACTGCTATGCCATGGTCAATTCATTTGCTTATCCAGGATGCAATTACAACGTAGACATTCGATACACAAATCCTCATAACTTGATTCACTGGAGTAAGTACTGGTAAGTACTGTGCCTCGGTGATCCCGTGCTCAGGAACACTGGGCATGTGATCGCGACACGTTGTTTTATAGCCACCACGACGCCACCTCATTCACTCCGCCATTGTCCTCCGAATATGTCATGTTGCGCCTTTACGCCCTGTGTCACTGACGCGCTTTTTTCTTTGTCCTTTCTTATCTGTACACTCAAGTGGATGGTGAACTTGACACCTTTACATTGATCCATAACGCCCTGCAGCGTTATGAAGACTCCAATTACCGCAGACCCTCCGCCGTTTCAGAACAATCGAATCGTGCCAGAGGAGCTAGAGTTTCTTTGGCACAAAATGCAGAGACGAGTCGAAGTGGGTGCAATGGGAACTGCAATCGTATACTATATACTGACAACTCTTTTAGGATAACTTTGCTCTGCCATCTTACGGGCTTCATTCTAAATCATTACACACGTTCTTTACCGAAGCACCTACACCGTCCTCTTCCAAGTCACTCCCTTGCAAACGGTGGAAGCTCTTCTCCAAGTGCGCCCTCTGTTTATTTTATGCATGTGAATTCAAATTCACTTTTTTTTTCGTTTTCCAGGAAGAGCTCTACCATCGCCCTCACTCACCCTGACGACAATACAGTCACACCGGGTCTGACCAGAAAGAGGCCAAATGTGCTCAAGAAAGCAGTCAAGTCAACACCGCCTTTCAATCTCAGATGCACCGATCTCGGGAGAGTCCCGGTTGGCCCGTGCTTCATGCATGTCCCCGATCTGTCACTCCCGCCCACCGCATCAGTATTGTCCGTCGGGGACGTTCCAGCCGATACCCGGACATCAGAGTCTGGCATGTATTTTACAGTAGATCCTTCGTGGGATCCCTCACAGGGAGACGCCGATATGTATCTGCTTCCATTCCCTGACGCTGTATTGGAGACTGTTGTGAAGGACACGTTAAAGACTCGTGCTGTCAAGGCGCCGCGCAGCCTCAAGTCTGTGGAGAATACAGACAACGAGACATCGTTTTTGTTTCTCAAGTAGTAGTCCATCACTCTGAGTGTATGTATAGTGGTAGACCCCGTGACAAAAGCTGTGTTTGTCTGATTTCGGTACAATGTCAACGCTCCGTAGCGACGCCGAATAACTTGAACCAGGAATAACCAGGATAACCCAGGATAACCCAGCCCAGACTGGCCCAGGATGCCTTGTGGATCATAGCCACTTGAAGATGGAGCCTTTTGGAGACAATCGTACCTAGGCTATCCTCTTCCGGAATTAGGTGATCGTAATTTGCCTCATGTTGACTCAGAGCCGAGGTCAAAAGCGCTGCCAAAATCCCAGCACACAAAGAGACGCGTTCTTCGTAAAATCCCCTTGGTCTCTTTCTTTTGTCCAGTTCCCTTGTTACGGGTGGCTTTAGTTGTAACTTGTTCCCATACTTCAACTTGTTACCAACATGCTCAATCCTTTACCCAACTTACTCGGTTCGTCAACGAGTCATTTCATCTACGTGTAAAGTCTTACATATATCTGTATACAGATTCTCTGACTAGGAACACAGCATCCATAGACCGTCGCTTGTCTTCTCCCATAGAGTTTTCTATAGCCTTCCCCTTGTCTGATTCTCCCCTCTTCAAGGACGTGGTCATCGCCGACTTTGAGACGGAAAAAATGGCTAGTACACACCTTCGGCCTCGCATTCTACATCTCTGAAATGTTTCATTTGGAACAGTCCGGAGCAATCGTTTTACGCGAAGCTCAGATACACCAAGCCCCGAAGGAATCGCGACGGATCCCTTTCCGTTCCCCGAGGTCTCTGCCAAGCATGCGTACTCCCCCTTCGGACCTCTTCCAGTTCTCCCAACCAAAAGGTCCGCAGTCCAGCTCTCCGGCCATCGAACACCCTCCATCGTCCGCTCTACTAACTCCATCCTTATCACCTCCCCCCCGGCCTCCTACACCCGCCCGCGTCTCTTCTAATGCCGTAACCTTGCCTCCGATTGGTTATGAGCGGCCACACCGTGAGGATTCGTTTAATAGTAATATCAGACAGGGGACGACACCGATTGCGATACCGATACCCGTCCTAGCACCGCCACCTCCAAGCGTCCCACTAACAACTACGACCAGGAAATCATCGTTCCAAGGACACGCAACACCTGCGGCAGGCCTCCCCAAGTTCCTCTATGTTTTGGCAGCGAACAAGCGGAAGAACCCACATGCGCCGTCGTTGGTCTCCAAGTTCAATCCCCTCCGAGACCATGTGCCTGCCTGCGCGTGGGCCAGCAGGACCTTTCCTTTGACGAGTGCGCGGTTCAGAACACCTTTGTCTCTGTTACCGCTTCGTTCTAGATCGTATGTTTGCTTGAGATCTCAGCCGTGCAGGGCCGTTGATGTGACTTTCTTGTGACTAGTGAATGCGACTGGGCTACTAGCGATGGCAGAAGGTCCAAGGAGAACTATCTGAAAAAGACCTTTCTTCACTGTCATGCATGCAGATGGGATACCCTCGGAAAGAAGCTTCTGGTGGTGAACTACATGTTTCGTCAGTTTCATGTCGTGGATATACCAGTATCGTTGGAACCCACCGCTGACGACGATCTTGATGCGATGGAGATCGACGACGACGACCTGCTTGACTCACCAATGCTAGAGGATTGTGACGATTTTGATGATTTTGGCCACTCAGTAGACGCAGACGGAGCACTAATACATGGACCACCAGGAATTGAGATGTCAAATCTCAGTCTGTTTTAAACCTATTGTACTCTTCCCTATATTACATCAAATAAGCATATACTTATCTACAATAACATCATACCTCTCATGCATAACTAGTAATCAGTGCCCAAGCTCCAAACTCCTTTGTTGCCTTTCGTTGTTTTCTCACGAACTTCAGTGGATACTTCATATTTTGGACAAGTGTGGGTGCACCACACTGCCTACAGCCTTCAGTCCGACGTCGCGACCACTCTCTGATATTATTCCACGAAGACAACCCGATAGCAACATATGAGGTAAGCAATACATAGCAGCATAGTGAACAAAGTCCTCCAGTTATCCCATGAGACATAATCAACCCGAGTCGTCAGTGCTGATATCATTGATCCGCGTAGACGCATTCGTGCTGTCCTTCCTCCACCGTTTCGGGAGGTGCAACAGCTTTTTAGAACATATTATACTCTCTTGTAAGCGATACACTGTCGGCCGGCTGAACATCTTGAAGCACGCCGTCAGCACGAACCTCATAGCTCTCTGGGTCAACAGTCATTTTCGGCGTCGCATCATTCCATTTAAGATCCTTCTTCGTGATGCTGCGGCAGTTTCGCACCCCTTCAGCTCGTTTAGACAGGCCGTACGAGGCAACAGTACCCAAATCGATTGAGACTTGGGAAACGAACGCCACCGAATTGAGAGCTGCAGACCCTGGATGGGAACCCCACATGGGTCTGGAATAGAATGGCTGGACGGTCGGAATGGATGCGTTCGCATCGCCCATCTGCAGAGGGGAATAATTAGGAAGTCTATGTAAGGGCTATTGATTTTCAATCGAACCTTAGCAAGAGCGATTACGCCAGATTTGATTACCATCTCGGGTTTGGCACCAAAATTTTCAGGTTTCCACAAGACGAGATCAGCAAGAGTGCCGACCGCGACATGACCCACAATATGACTGATACCGTGTGTGATTGCGCTGTCGTAGAGCAATTCCGTTCAGATTTTGCGGGGTATAATGGTGGAATGGAATCACATACGGATTGATTGTATATTTTGAGATATATCTCTTAACACGAGCGTTGTCCCTGTCCCCTCCGTCTCCCAAAGCAGTTAGCGGACCTCGACAATCCTTCATCTTGCTTGCAGTTTTCCAAGTCCGACTTACTACTTCCCCAATGCGTCCCATGGCTTGCGAGTCGGAACTGATCATGGAGATAGCACCGATATCGTGCAGTACGTCCTCTGCCGCAACTGTTTCTGCTCGTATACGAGATTCTGCAAAATCTACGTCTTCCTTGATGGATGGATCCAGATGATGGCAGACCATCAACATCTGGAGTACGATTTAACACCATTCGAAAACCAGGCGAGGAATGCTTACATCAAGATGTTCGTCTAATGTGTTTCGCGCGAATGGACGAGTTGGATTTGTCGACGATGGTAGAACGTTCTTTAATCCACAAACCACGATGATATCAGGAGCATGGCCTCCGCCTGAATTCTGCTTCTTAGCTAGGACTAAACCACACACTCGAAAGAAGACAACCCACCAGCGCCTTCAGTGTGATAAGTATGGATAGTGCGTCCCCCGAATGCATCGATTGTACCTGGTGCTTATTGAGATGGTGAAGAAAATGACGTTGTGATGCGTACTTTCGACAAAGCCACTTTCGTTCAAGGTGTCTGTGTGAATATTGACCTTGATCGGGCCGATTAATGGAAAATTAATAATCAGATACAAAAACAGCCTACCTGGACGTCATACTTATCAGCAACATCCAAACTATTTGTGATGGTTGCAGGTGTCGATCCCCAATCCTCGTGCAATTTCAAGCCAAGGGCACCCGCTTTAACGATATCCTCTAGTGCAGTTGGTCCCGCATCGTTACCCTTCCCAGTCAGCCCAATGTTCATTGGCAAACTGTCAGTTGCAGCCAACATATGCCTCATATAGAATGGGCTTGACGTGCAAGTCGTAGCAGCCGTGCCTGTAGCCGGCCCCGTACCGCCTCCAATCATTGTTGTGATTCCTGAAGCAAGGGCCTCGTCAACCTGTTGGGGACATATGAAGTGAACGTGGGCATCGATCGCTCCAGCAGTGACAATGAGTTTCTCTCCAGCGATTACTTCCGTGGATGAGCCGATAACAAGGGACGGATGAACATTGGCCATAACATCCGGGTTGCCAGCTTTTCCTATTCCTGCAATGAGTCCGTCCTTAACACCGATATCAGCCTAGAGACTCCTTGTAAGCAAAAGAAATATATATTGTTAAAGGACTGGTATTATACCTTGTATATTCCAGACCAATCAATGATCAGGGTATTGGTGATTACGAGATCTAGAGCTTCCGAATATGAGCGGTTGGTCGCTTGGCCCATGCCCTCACGAATAGTTTTTCCTAGATAATACATTTGGAAAAGGCATGATAGGCCTAGGAGCTGGGGCTTACCACCACCAAATTTCGCCTCATCTCCGTAGACAGTCTGAATTAAAGTTGTTGAACAGCACACTTAATCCATTAAGAATTCATACCTCATCGTGTTCAACTTCGATCCAAAGACTGGTGTCTCCAAGCCGGACCCTGTCACCAACGGTAGGACCATACATGGAAATGTACGTCTCCCTGCTAATGTCAGTGTCATGAGACACCTCCAAGGCACCCGGCTCAGGTACATGAGAAAAGCCTTTCTGGATTAAACGTTCCAAGATTTCGTCTCGTTTGTCGAGGTGCACCGCACCCGAGGCAAGCCGATTTCCGCCAGAAATGATCCTTTTGCCGGCGATATCACATAGCGTCACAGTCTTTATATCACCAGGCTCGAAACGGACAGCAGTTCCAGCAGGTATATCGAGTCGTTTTCCATAAGCCTTGCCACGATCAAACAGGAGGGCTTTGTTCGTCTCTATAAAGTGATAGTGGGATCCCACCTATACAGGTTAAACGAAAAGAATCAGCAGATTAAGGGCTTGTATACTTACCTGGATCGGACGGTCTCCGTTGTTGGCAACCCTCAGACGAACACGGTGTCTACCTTTATTGATCGTAATACGCTCCTTCCTTGCGATAATAGCGCCAGGTGTCTTCTCTAGCGTGTAGTCCGAAGGGTCGGAGGCTGGGAATGTGTTGTCGGATGGAATCGGCAGGAATGAGCCATAGAGCGCGTCCTCGATGTTTCCAGACTCAGTGCATATAGGGTCATGGACTGTCACAAGAAACACTCTTGACCATGTGTTAGTATGACATTAGAAGCAATGCCATCTGATACAGCTCACCCATCGGGAAAGCTGCCCTCAACCTGTATGACATGCAACAACGCTGGGACACTTGGCAAAACGTGTCGGCGTCCCAAAATACTTTTCCCATGCTGCATCAACTCTGCAACTGAATTGTGACCATCTCGAATACGTTCTTGTAGTTGAGACGCGATGAGCGCTATAGCTTCGGTTTGATTAAGTCGCAGTCCCCGTGCCAGGCGCTTTTGGGCTAGAAAGCCTGCCTTGTAGAATGAGACAAGAGAATTGAATGTAAGAAACAGTCAGCGATATACCTGGTGAAGAAGCAGTTTGTCTCGCTCTCGAGGATGAAGATGCATGATAAGGAGAGCAAGAGGATAGGGTTACATAAGATAAGATAAGAAGAATAAACTCTGATAAGATAAGGACAGTCGGAAGTGAAAAACAGATCTGCCTCATTTATTAATATCCCGTCCGCCAAGGCTCTTATCGTTATCACTCACAAAAACATCGGATATAATGTAGAATAATCAAGCGACGTTCCGCAACGTTAGTGACGGAGTCTAGAAGTAGAAGACCGCGTATAACGACGGCCAAGGTTATTGACACCTGTCTCATGAATCCGTAAGCTGTGCGCCTTTCGCGGCTCACCATCTACCAGGAGGTGATAGGTCCCTATCTGCCGAAAACGGCAATGTCCATGTAGTTGGTCGTTATGATCCCAGTCTAAGACATCCCGGATTGTGAACGTACACAGATGAGGATTCTGGTGTGCTATACGCAATGCACTTGCGTTCATGTCCTCGTCTGCCAGCCTGCGGGTCCGTGTAATGATAAACGATCGAAGCTTCGGAGCACAAGAAATTGCTTGCGAGAAATCCTTCTGAAGGCGACCGATTAATGACATCACTATCACTGAGGATGACCCACCAAAATGACTGGGCCCGTGGCTGAAATCTCAACATGATTAAGTCCAGGGCATGCACTTAACACACGTTGGTATAAAGCGAGACAATTGGGCCGATTGACAGAATCCAGGAAGTTGACATAGATGGAAAGGGATGTGATGTGAGGAAGGAGGCAGAGAATCTCAGAGAAACGTGCCGAAGGACTAAACCAGTCCGTCAATTGCAGACATCGAAGGGCAGGAAGATCACCGCCTGCCAGCTTCAGCTGCTGCATCCTCCCGTGGAAGCAGTAAATATGTGGGAGGGCCGGAAGGTAGAACATGGAAAATCTCGAGTAGTACATGCCACTCAAGAGCTTGATCTCTGTTAAAGTAGGATGCGCTGACAAGAATGATACCATTTCCACGTCGTCACTAGGGAGCTCTTGAGGAGACAAGCTGCCAAAAGATACGCTCCTCAATCGGGGCCATCTTCCAGACAAGACTTTTCGGACGTTCCACAGTTGGTACGTATTGCATGTGCCTTCCAGTGTAAGTTCTTCAAGATCGGGACAGTGATCGATTAGCATGTCCCATAAACGACCAGGTAATTCTCGACCTTCTAATGTACGTAGAGCTAGAGTACATCGTCAGAAAGTTTTGTGCAGATGGTCGAGACTTACATGGCCATCGAACAATTTTTTGCGTAGTCAGAGAGAAGCCACGCAATCCACAAAAACTGAAAAGCTAGGTAATAGAACCATGAGACGTGGTCAATGGTGCCTTGACAAATCTGACTCTTACATGACTTTCAGGATCGATATTTTCAGTCAGGGTCTTTACACCAACCGTCGTCCCAACATCCTTCAATGATGGGCAGCTGGTATTCCGTGAGCTAATTGAGTGGGACGGTTAAGGACAACGCACTGTGTTTTAAGAGTGTGCCATAGTCCATCATGAGGAGCCTCTACTCCCTCCCATCTGAAAGTATGAAGCCACTCAAACTTCCCGTCGGCGGCTAATTGCTCGAGAGATACCGCAACTTCTGATTCTTTCAGAGATTTGTCTCGGTCATAAGCACCCGCCCAGCTGGAACTATCTGGGCCAACGACAAGCTTCCTGACAAGGGTTGCAAGCTCCGGGCGGCTAGCAAACACTTTCAATACCAGACGACACTGCTTATTTGATCTCAGTTCCACGGAGCTGTAAAGCGAGGGTGCCAAGAGCGCGTGGATACGTTTGGCCTTGTACATATATTGGTTAGCAAATGCCGAAGGCCGGGATAGGCCATGTAGTAACTCACCACTAAGCAAAGATTGAGAATTTCCGCGTTTAGCAGATATCTAACGATCTCCAGTATTACATCGTCAGGGATGTTCCATTCGCCGCTATTATTTTCGGAATTTAGGTTGCTAGCCAGCGCTGATTTTTCGTCAAGATCTCTTGTGGGTAAGCGCAGGATACGTCTCGAAGACTGGAGCATCCCAATAGATCAGACCGAAGCACAGTATTGTACTCCTTGAGAACGTTACTGGTGGAGACCTCAGAGTCTCAGGCTACGCACAGGCGGTACTACTGCGGTAAAATACTAGCAGTAAGTACTACGGGAACGGGAGCAATGCATTTGATGTAAATTTGCCTGAAGGGGATACCTTGTCATAGCTTGTCATCTGCACTCATGATTTGCTCATGATCATTGGCATATCCGTCACAATTTCAAGTTGAACTTGATTTCATTTCCAACGCGTTTCAAAGTTCAGGCTCTTTCTACCTCTGCTAGTGTACTGCTGATGTCCGCGTTAAGTTTTAACAGATCCGAATAATCTGGATATGCATGCTGGTTGCCGCTATACTATGTCTTACACGATGCAGATACCCTCTACCTGAAAGGGTGCCACTGGCGTCGGGAACCGTCCTTCTAATCAGACTATCTGGCCGACCGCGTTACTACTACCGCAGGTACAGGCCGAACGTGACCTAGGCTAGCAATGTAGCTGGATGTAATGGTGCTGTGCCGCGTATCATATCAATAATGAGGCTAAGTCTGAGTTCGAGTCTCGCTGTTATGGCATACGTCTGATGAATGTCAGAGATGGCATTAATCTACGCTCGCAACACAGCTTTTAGCAGGCATATCCTGGTTGTTTAGTGTTCCCATAACAGCCCCGGTGGAGTTCCATGTATTATAAGTATCGATGCTCTCGCAAGAACCCCCCAGCTGGTCTCCTCTGCCCGTTCAAGTTCTGTTTGGTGCTGGTCGCCAGATAACAACCAATTCTCTATTACACGCCTTTTTACGACATCATCACGTCCATAATGGTTTTCACTAAATGTACTGTCGCCTTGGCTGTCCTAGCTTTGAACAGGGCCAATTCTATGGCCTTTCCAATGGAGTAGGCTGCATTATCGAATCACCACTGTTTTAAATCTGACACAAATACGTAGCCCGATGCAAAATGACAAGCTTGCGTCGATTCCTTCATCCGGAACAGGTGCAACAAGCACAAGCATCATGGCCACCACGACAATCACCGCCTTCCATACATTTGCAACGCCATGCAAAACTGGGGAGCAAGCACAGGTGGCCATCGTCCCCCCGGGCCCCAGTAATATGGGCAACCATCTCATGCCTCGTGCTGGAGCGCCAGGTAATACCTCAGCTGCTATGTCCACGCCAACATCCACTGTGTCTGCTGCTAGTACGACCCCGACCGCAGCATCTGCTAGCAGTACCTCAACCACCAGTACTTCAACGCCACCTTCACCATCGCCTTCACCATCTTCATCTCAGCCTACAACCGCATCAACTTCTCCTCAGCTCACAAGTGCGCCACATCCTACGCCAACTCAAACAAGGCCTATCCCCACGTTCCCTGGAGACAGTGTTCCAAGTTCACCATTGCCGTACACACGGCCTTCTGAAACTGGCGCTGCTAATTCTACATCGACCGCAGCAGCCACTTCAACAGTTACAGGTCATGCTACTGCATTGACCTCAGGAGCCACTTCCACAGCTCATAGCTCAGCTACCACACCGACCTCAGCTATCACACCGACCTCAGCAGTAAATGCCTCGCATTCTGTACCCACCGCAGCAACTACTGTAACTGCAGGAACTCAGGTGCACCCTTCCGGATCGAGTGTTAACCATACTGCACCGACTGGCATCCCCAGTTGGAGCAATCCTGCACATAGTTACCCCACCTCGACCGCCACCTCTACAAAAACAAACACTGCCACTGCAAAGTCCACTCCCACCCCTATTACTATGGTCCACAAAGGCGTAGATGGCCGGCCTACTGCTACAGTGTACTACCCTCCTACTGCTACCTATTGCTACAACGTCGCGGATCCGACTCAGATAGCTTTGTGGGATGCTGCTCAAAGTGCTGCGCCCACTGCTACTCCCAATTTGAACCAAGCGCACGCTTCGTCTCAAGTTTCTGCTCAGGGGTCCCGTACCAACACCACGACTGGGGTATCCTCTACTACTAGCGCTTCAGCCACCAAGACTTCGACCTCCCCACCTGGGCCGTCTCCTGCCCCTTCATTGGTAACTCGCAGTGGAATTTTGAGGTATGCTTAGAGCTCTGTTGCGATATCGAAACTGACGTTTATCCACAGGAGGATGGTATAAATCAACTTGATTATGTGCCACGATCTGTGATGACTAGCGACATTGCACATATTGGGACTAATCTGTAAATCAACGGACATGTTAGTCCAAGGCCAGCCTAATGTATCACCATATTCAATAAATGGAAAATCGTTGATGATGAATGATAAGCGTACCAAGAAAAATTGCAGACGTATCCCCCGACGTCGACATCGTGTATGATATGTCCCACTAAGTACGAGTAACTAACCGCACAGCAGCAACCAGTAAGTTTCGGCTGAGACGAAAGCATGAAGCAATAAATCATATGAAAGCAAGAAGATCCAGGAGAGCAGGCAAATGCAAGAGACCGAGAACCGAGATGACGCAATAATACCGAAGTAAAGAAACTCAGAGCAAGACAAGAGATGCAAGATCGGAACGCATATGAACCGAATCAGTCAGCGTCGAAAACCTTCCGCCTGAATCAACCAGAGCAGCCCCCCACCCCACCTTCACTTCCCATTCTCCTTCCCTAGCCTCGACCCACTCCCATTCGGCTGATACATAAACTGATGCTGTGTCCCCGGCCCCGGCTGTACATTCTTCCCGGGCCCCGAACCAGTCACCACTGAGTCCGATGGACGCGGTCTGTAATAACTCGTCCGCTGCTGGTCTCCTTGCGTCTGCACAGGCGCGATAGGGGACGGGGTGTTTGCCGCGACGGTTGGCATGGGCCATGGATGATTTGATGCAGTCTTAGGCGGTGGGGGTGGGCGTTGGCTGTGGGTCAGTGCGGGAGAAGGCCCGGGAGTGGCGGTGGAGGGTGGTGAGGCGGTGGTTATGGACACAGCGGGTGTGGATGTGGATGGGACGGGGGGTGCGGTGATGGTGATGGTGTTGCTGGATCCTGCGGCGACGGCTGGAGTGGTTGGACTGGCGACTGCTTCGACTTCGTTCTCACGGCGTCGTTTAGTGCCTCGAGACGTACTTTCTTTGAGGCCAAGCGAGGTGGCTTTTATCAGAATCTGATGTCTACAAAATTGGAAAGTATATGCGAGTCATGAAGATGAGGAAAGAAGCAGGGATACAAACCTTGTGCGTCCGTTCCCCCATTGGTGAACAACCCAATCCCATTCGATCTCACCAGACGAACCGACGGACCGACTGTCTTCCGCTAATTTCTTCAGCCGCTCCGTCTCCTCATCTGACCAAGCGCCTTGGTTAATACCAACACCTGATGCAGGAGACCCGGAGACAGCAGTGATGTTTGTCGAAGTGCCTGCAGCTATGATCGGAGGAGCAGACGAAGAAGACGCTGGTGGCTGAGGAGTTGGCGCTGTTTGTTGTTGTGTTGGCTGTGAAGGTTGGGTGGGTGGTTGCTGAGATGACGGAGGGTAATATGGCGACCCGTACGGGGAGTACTGAGAATAATACGGCGCTGCTGGGTATTGTCCTGGTGGTGCGGTATACACTGGATATTGGGGGAAAGAAGATTGTGACGAGCCCAGGGATACAACAAACGACTGAGGGTTAGAAATAACCGGAGTAGCTGAGGTAGTAGATGCTTTGCTGGTGGATGCTGCTGCTGTCGTACCTGGAGGGGCAGAGGATGTTGCAGTAGGCGGTGGCTGAGCTGATTGGTATATCGGGGGTATAACGGTATACATGGGTGGTGGTGGTGAAGTGATCAGTTGAGAAGGGTTGGCGAGCTGCTTGTGTAAATTTGGGGAGTGCAAGGATTTAGCGGATTTAGACTCACAAGGGTATCACAAATGCGTTTTGCGTCTCCAAGCATGATGAGGGGATCGACTTTAGTGGTTGGACCCATTTGGTAGGATTGGGCGATCACAAGGGGTGGGGTCCCTTTCTATGGTGCAACGTAAACAAGACCATTGTAAACGGGTATTGGAAGTTTGCTTACAACAAGTTCTTCGGCAGCGTTATAGAACTCGGCACATAGATTAAGCACACGCCATTGGAATTCATAGTATTGTTGATTGTGAACGTTGATATCTGGGTGTTGGGGCGGCGTTGTCCCGGTAGTGGGTTGAAGACCTTGATAATAAAATTGACCTTCCTGTTGCTTTACAGAAGGTCCACCGGTGCGAGGTTTTCTGTTTTTAGAACCGCGTGGACGACCCGGACGACGCTTTCCACCAGAATCATGAGAATTTGAATCTTGTTGTGTTGCTCGGGTGCCTGTAGTTGTTCTAATCAAGATACATATGAACAAGAACAAAGTAACATATGAACAAGAAAAGGCGCGTACCCCGGTCGTGATTGCGGTGAAGAAGAATTGCTGGGATGACCCTCTGGCTCGTTTTGAAGCTGTTGCTCTACCATACCTTCGTCGTCGTCATCGTCATCTTCCTCTTCCTCTTCCTCTTGACGGTGAGTGTTAGCAGATTTTGGATCGTAAACGGTTGGGGTTGAAGAGAATTGAGCGTGAGGCGGATGCAAGGCATGAGATAAAGGCTGATAATGTTGAGGGTTGTCCATAAGGAAGAGGGATAACTAGGGGGAGGGATGAGGGAGACATTGAGAATGAGAGAAAATCAGAAAAGATTTACCCTTGGTAATAACCCCTGATGAATGTTTTTATATTGGGTGGCTGCCGAAAATACGAAACTGGTTGATTTGAATTTGCGAACCTTGTTCGATCGATCGTTTTGTCCGTCGATTAGCCCTACTTCCTGCTATCCTAGCAAGTCAATACCTGCTTTCTCTGGTCCCCGACGTTCCCAGGTATTTGTCTTGAAGCCGACAATGTCACCCCAATGTCCTGTTTGTTGTCGAAATGAACTTCCAAGTCCGTGGGAATAATACACGTCACGTCACACTTGATTAATTACTTTTCCTTTGTCCTTGTTTTATCTTCACGACTATACAATGTACCCTAGTATTCTTCCTCCCATTGCTACTGCATATCTTATCCAATCTCGTATGCATATCCAACGCGTATTCATCGCGCATACTGACATCTCCAAGTCTTTGCTCTCATCTTTGTCCCACTACAAAACGATAGATTCTATGATCTAGCAGGAACACTCGGTTTTCTCTCTGCTACTTTCGTTTCATTATACTATCCTGTCAAGTTCATCCATGGTGTTCCAGGCGTGCTGCCGATCCTTGCGCCTAGGCAACTGCTCCTATCTGCTGCGCTAGGAATATGGACTTTAAGAATGGGTGTCTTTCTAACGCTCGTAAGCGCCCGTCGTATTAGTACTCTATATCATTCACATCGCATGGAAGAGAGCAATACGGACAGGTGGAGATGCAAGGTTCGAGGAAACCAAAAAGCAGCCTGGTCTCTTCACCGCATTTTGGATGGCACAAGGTTGGTATATATTTGTGCAGTTATTCAAAGCTCTCGACTTTATCACCCTGTCTCTTAAAGCAACATGGATAACACTGGTCGGCCTTCCAGTATACCTCTCCAATGCTGTTCCAGCATCAGCCCATCCCTCCTTTGGATTCCGCGATTACGCCGCCCTCGCCCTCTTCGCCACTTCGTTCCTCTTCGAACTCGTCGCCGACATCCAAAAGTCCGCTTGGAGACTTGCAAAGGAAAACAAACAGCACGACCAAAAGTTCATCACAAGCGGTCTATGGAGTATAAGCAGGCACCCCAAGTGCACTTACCCACAAATGCTAATTGACCATGGTTTTCTAATCATTCGTCTATATATAGCTATGTAGGCGAAGTTGGCCTGTGGACAGGTATCTGGGCTCTCTCAACCACCGTGCTCCAGACGGACCACTTTCCCAGAGGAACGGTCGCTATCGCGGCCGTTAGCCCTTTATTCACTTGGTTCCTTCTTCGCCACGTATGCTCTAATAATATCCCGTTCTTCTTTTCATTTCACGTAAATGGCAATTAGGTAACGGGAATCCCGCTGCTCGAGAGATCGGCCGACCGCACATTTGGTAGTGACCCCAAATGGCAAGAGTATAAGAGGTAGGCTCTTTGTGTTTTTTTGCTTGTCAGTGCCGGCTGAGAGCTGTGCATGTACAGATCCGTTCCCGTTTTCTGGCCTTGGAGATCTGAATATTAAGCAGTTACTTTTTTTATGCTTCTTGCTGTCATCGCTGTCATCACGCTCTCAAATTTGCAGATATTGTAATGTAATCAACATCATACCACTTGGTAAAGTTGAGTGATTTTAGAGCTGGCGGTCGTGCGTTCGGCCCTCCAAAAGTCGTCCAGAAGCTATTCTATTATTCTCGGGTTGATGCTTCTTAGTTTTGTGTCAAAGTCTTTGGAAAGGGCAGTTATGGATGCGACCTTGACTATTCAAGTGGGTAGCTTTCACATTCCTTAGGTGCTGTTCTTCGTGCTGCAGATCCCTGCCAACTGGAGACTGATAGTGCGCCAACCACAGTTTATCCCTTGGGTTCCTAGGGCTGTTTCAACGTTGACTCGGGGTCAGGACAAGCATCTGAACCTTTTTGTTGTTGTTGTTTTTTTTTGAATAAGCTATCGGCTATGTGCTGTTGCTACTGCCTGTAGGTTCACCTTGATCAGGTCTTGATCGCAGTTTATCGCCTGTAATCGCCTTGATCAAAATTGTGTCAGTTAGTACCTTCAAGTTCCACCTTATACGCTATGCACATCTCTGCCGAATGAGACCTGAGGCCTAGTGGTACAATTGTCAGCATGATTAGTCGCTCCATATGGAGCCGTAATATGTTCGACCCATGGTGCACATGTATTGGTATGTTTTTCAGATCAGGTAATCGGCTACGCGCATATTGGTCTCCCGCAGGCAGACCAAACAAAAGGAAGACAGTCGTCCCTCGCACATGTAACTGGTGATCACGCTTCCATGTATTTCCAGACAATGTGCTCACATCATAACTCCTCAACTGTTTTAGCCAGGTAGGATCGAAATTATAATCCTTACGTCTACACCGTTGAACACTGACAAGCGCGAAAGCTATCACTGGCAGCATAGTGCGCATGTACGTATATGTACTAGATACGTTTGATATATATAATGTCCAAGTGTATCACATGGATTTTGCATTTGTGACCGAGTGTTGAATCGCGATGTCGGAAGGCCTGTGGACACTCACGGCGGGTAGTTCAAGTTAGCCAGTGTTGCCTGCCGCACCGCGTCGACAAAAGGCCCCACGATAGCCACTCCTTCATGTCACGTAGTTTAACATGTAGGCGTAGACAGGTGGGCTTCTATGTAGTATAGTCTACGAGCCGGGGCACCACAACCTTGAAGGTAACTCGGTCAATTTCGCGCGCGTATACTATGTTGTTGCAAATATTGTTTGTCCGAGTCATCTTCATACTATTTTAAATGGTAAAGAAGGTCCGCGATCATGTTTTGTGAAAAATCTGCACCGAGGCGAAACCAACAGAGCCGCGGTTAAACGATGTCAGTCAATTTACCAATCAGTCGAACTCCTTACCCCTCAGTGGACCGCCCATGTTATGGGTTTAAGGTGAAAACTGATGATTCGGTGGCCCAAAAAACTATTGGTTATGGGCGACTATGGGTCATAAGGAGTATGGGATGGTTCGACTGCCTCCACGAAAAAAAAAACCGGTAGGGAGCCAATCACGTATTTTGAGATTGAGAAAACTTGCTGGTGGGAATTCATCTAAATGAACTCGGCGGCTACGATCTCCATGGCCATCGGCCCCCAGAGAACTTCCTCAGCGGTTGCAATTTCGATTTCCCATAACGCCGAGGGATGGGGTGCTCTGCCGAACTTTTGATGACCAGTCGGCTGAACGTGACATGGTACCGACCGACTGAGCGGAACAAACGCGCAGTCATTAATGAGAACCCATGCACTTGATGGATCTGCAAGTCCCATGGTAGACTTGCCATCGGGTTCGGAGCTAAATAGACGCGTCGCGGGCCCTGAGGCTACACAATTCCCATGGCATACAAGGGCATACATTTGTTCGGCACCGGGACTTGTCTTTACACATGTATAATATTCAGGCTCGGCTTGGAATTGAAAGCACTAATTTCAGAACGCCCAAAAATATACACATCGAGAGTTGGGAATTCTTACGTTAT
>QOVE01004660.1:0-17025 GCA_003521275.1 Tricholoma sp. MG99 | reverse complement strand
GGGACAACATCCCTCCTACATGGGCTCAGCAGCATGTAAGCACGCCTCACGGCAGTGGTGGCCCGCCTGGCTGGGGTGGTCATACGCCTGGTCATGGGCTTGGGATGCCTCTTGACCCATATAGGGACAACATTCCTCCTACATGGGCTCAGCAGCATGTAAGCACGCCTCACGGCGGTGGTGGCCCGCCTGGCTGGGGCGGTCATACGCCTGGTCATGGGCTTGGGATGCCTCTTGACCCGTATAGGGACAATATTCCTCCTACATGGGCTCAGCAGCATGTAATGCAGTACACACAGCCTGCTCCGCCGCCTCAGCAACTACCTCAACATCTGCAAGGAGAACTGGGACGTGCTGCTACAAATGTGGGTGATCGCGTCGACCCGTTCATGGCGGGAAAACATTGTATGTTCTCTTTAGCGCCTAAAGGGTTGCATTAACAGATTATCTAGATGGCCCAGTCTTAACACCGCTCCTTCTGCGGGTGGTTCGTGCACAACTCAAGCTCAACCCATTGATCACACCACCGCCCGAAAATGGCGCTGACAGACCATATTTGCAATGGAACATGCTTTCCCCCTCGGCTCAATGCCGGAAATCAACTGACGAGGCACACATTTCGTGGCAAGCTAGCCGGGATGAACCTGTGACATTCCCACGTGTTACTTCTATTCGTATTGTGTGTGAGTTTTTCCCTTGGATAATCGCAGTAGACGCAAGAGACGAAAATGTAGGCGTGACATGTGGCGAAATCATTGATGCGCTTGCTGAGAATCATACGCGATTGTCGTTGGAACTGGATTTGAAGGCGCTGTCAGCTCGGAGACGCAGCCAGGTCGCAAAGGCATACACGCATAATCGCTCGACGGCATTCGGCGTGCCCGGTGCAAGACTTGGGCGGGGCATCAGGAGGATGGATTTTTTGTGTAAACATACGATGTTTGGCGGGCTGGTGTTGGATGAGCCGATGCTAAGGACTTTGTGCGGGGATGTACTCCCCTGCACGTTCGCTTTGAAATGCCTAACGCGGTATGCGTTAACGCAGGAAGAGCCAAACAACCTTCTGGACCAACCGCACCCTGCGGGTGAAGTCTTCATTCTTGGTGCTGTAGGCGCACTAGACCATTCCAAAAAGTATGCGCATGCTATTAATCTGCTCCTCACCCAATACGATCTTCATGAAGGTGACTACGCCATACAAGTTGGATTCAATCCACATTTATTTTCTACAGAAGTCGGTCACTTAGAAGAAATCGCTATCCTATCAACTGTTGTACCGGAACCGGATGCCCTTCAAGATCTATTACAGGAACTTGGAAAGATCTTGTCGCCTTACTCTGGGATTTTTTGCTCAAGCACCGAAACTTATCCTATCCCTGCTTTTACGGAAAATGGTGAGAGATGGGATGCTGACTCCTTCGTTCTGGCCCGCACAAAACGAGGCCCACTGTTTTCCCGCACATGCCCAAGCAGCAACATAATCTCTAAGCAGCTCCTAGACATAGGGGAGGTTGATCACGAGGATAATAGGGACTCTGATATCACTAGCTCGGGACGCAGTGGTGGCAACAGGCAAGGCATGACTGGTAGCGGGGATCCTGGGCCATCTCGCAAAGGCAAAGGCAGAGAAGAGGCAAACGACGGGGATGAGAACGATAATGAAGCACGCGGTGGCGATGATGATGGCAGTGGCGATGGAGATCGCAGTTC
Organism: Tricholoma sp. MG99; assembly: GCA_003521275.1. Lineage (NCBI taxonomy): Eukaryota > Fungi > Basidiomycota > Agaricomycetes > Agaricales > Tricholomataceae > Tricholoma > Tricholoma sp. MG99. The sequence goes on along the minus strand of QOVE01004660.1, from coordinate 15,315 downwards.
AAACTCTGTAGATGTCAAGCCACCTATTGCGTACTTCGATGTCACTACAGAGCTTCACAAGGTCCAATCCGAGGATATCTTCCAATCATTCACGATTACTGGTGCCATATCCTCCGCTGTCAAGGTATGCAACCTTTTCCACTTAATCATAGTTGTTGTCATATGAAATTTCTTGGCAGACTTCCACCCCCCAAGATCACCATATAGAGTTCGAAAAGTTGCTGTTTCAGGGTCATTCACATCTCGAGTCAGTCAAGCAAAAATACACCCAGTCTTATGCTCGCATTGCTATCGATACCGGATATCCCATCACTAAAATAGATGTTATACATCCACACAAGACTTCTGCTTCGGCGAAGCAGGCCACCATGACCAATACCAGGGAAACAAGTGGGACCGGAGCATTTACTCTCTTTGGTGGTGCTTCTGAGGCTTTCATCCCTGCAACCGTGCACAAGGCACTCGTAGGTACAATGCAGGCCGCGTTGTCACCGTCGATGACAAAGAAAGACACCGAGGCCATAGCAAAGACACGAATACTATCCAGGATCAGACAATTCCAACGTAGAGGGGTTACATCGTGGGGGTTCCAAGTTGATGATGAATATGATAGCGAGCACGGGATCGAGCTTCTTGATACTAACCTTCCCAGCGTGGACTTCGAGTACCGTGGGGAACTGTCCCAAAACTTACCCGAGTACATTGAGGTTGAGGTTGCAGCGTATTGGTCCACACCAAGATCTTCAAGTTTCGCATGGTTCAGACCAAAGGAGGTTCCACTATACTCCAATCTCTGTCAAGTTGTTGTCATGAGGATCCCACGAAATCTGAAGAAGTCTTGTGACTTTGTTCAACAAGTCAAAGGTATCGTCGAACCTGGACAGTCGTTTCATGTTGGTACTACAAGTGAGCCTCGGATCCATTCACTAGTAGGGGAAACCTTCCACATGGAAAGGCAGAATCCCATATGTGTTGAAGAAGGTACGTTTCGAAACGTGCATCTGCTAATAAAGATGTCCAAAAGTTGAATAGAGCCGTTATGGAGAGAAAGCCAACTCAAGTTACCCAGCCTTCGGCGTCCTGGCACATGTATGTGTCCCCGTTTAAACTCAAACAGGAGTTCTAACCTCTACTACCAGCGATCGAGGACTCATGGGAGACGATTGATGCCGAGCATCCTCAACAATTTGAAGGGGAGGCTGAGTCTTACCCTTTGAACGATCTGAGTCAAGGAGTTGAGCGTGCCAGTGAATAGGGCATATGTCAATTTGTATATTACATAATGCCACGGGTGTTGCCGAGTGTGTTGAAAAGAGTGACGTCAAGCGATGACATCAGAAGCAACTTGGACCTCGACTAGCATGTCAGACTCTCCGTCCATTCGCACCCGTTCTCGTACTCGACTCTCCGGCACACCACCCGCTGTCGACTTGCTCCCTTCTCCTCGTCCCAGACGAAAACTCACAAAACCCGTCTCTCCGCCACTCTCATCCACACGCCTCTCCACCCTCATCTATATTCTCGCCCTACTCACATCTCTCCTTGCCTTCTATTACTCCTATCGCCTGACACAATGGAAATCAGATGTCGGCGGATGGTGGAATCTTGCCCTAGGCACACCTCGCGGGGTACATTCAGGCGGGGCGGACTCACACAATAACTGGAGCTGGCGAGGAAGAAGCGGTAGAAAGGAGAGCGAACAGAGTGGTACCGTAGAGGATAGAATCACTGCGCTCGCATTGGCCCTCGGCATGCCTTCAAAGGAGCTTGCATCTGCAATAGCGATCGCAGTACGAAACCATGTGCCTCCTGCCAGCTTATCTTCCATCGCGGCGAAGGAAACGGGTTCAGTCGTGAATGCTTTGGTGAGGGGCGCGCAATATCCCAAAGCCGAGGATATGGATGCAGCATCAAAATCAGAGGATGATGACAGTCCAGGGGGTTTCGAGAGGATCGTGAAAAGTTTTGTTGCGATGGACGAACCGTGAATTTCGACAACTTGCGAGATGTGGACCCTTTAGTCGTACTGTAGTCGTGTAATATACAATTTGATAGTACCCGCATTGTAAACAAGTTCACCTCTTGTCGTACATACGACAACGATCCTAGTATGTCGGTTTTTATCGCGCTATTCCCGCATCGAAATATCAATTGCCCAAGAAAAACCGAACGGAAAACTCACAAGTAAAAATTCAAACTACGAGCATAAGTATATCTAGATGAAAAATGTAACCCGACGGGACGTTTTCAGACTCCATCCCTAGTAAGTATCTTTTCACAGATTCGAAAATTTACCCTTACTGACAACAGCACGAATGAGGATAACGATCACGATAATTATTCACTCTCCCGTGTTTTTTTACCGAGTCAAAGGCACTGCCAGTGATCGTCCCTGGATACTATGGTGTAGTCGTAGTCCAATCGTAGTCACAGCCTGAGAGGATTTGACTCGCGGAATAGGAGACGGGGCCCGTCGGTCGTGACACTGCCCTGCCTCGCCAGCGAGGAATTTCTATCAGCGTCGCGAACTTCAAGTTGCAAATGCCGCGGCTGCCAGTGCACATACGCATGGCAATTCCGATTGAGCGCCTCCTGTGGAGACTCGAATCCCCCTGTCACCTGACTGTATGTAACATAAGCGTAGTAAAAACTTTTTTTAGAAAAACGGCCGCCGGCAGCCAAACAAAGAACTTGCCAAATGGTCACAAGTTGCCCCAAGCTATGATACTTGCACGCGCATCGCCATCTCACTCGCAGGGTGTACTTCCGACGATTATCCCACTCGTAGGAGGAAGCAGGAGTCAATAAGCCCCAACGTCAGGGTAAGCGCGGTTAGCAGTGACATAAAGCATGTATTTTGAAAGATGATAACGTTATCACAGATGGTTTGGGGCTTCTTGATCATGATGGTGCAGCCTGCCAGCGTGGTAGTCGGGGGTCGACGGGTCGTTACCGAAAGGACAAGTCAGATGGATTATCGATTATTAAGTATCATGGGGGAGTTGTGACAGTTGTAGCTCATCTTTGAGTACCCACGATCTGCCTCAAATTTGTTTCCAGCTTTAGTTCGGAGAATCAAGACAAAAGGTGTGGTCTACGCTTTAAACTTATAATTCACAATGGCTTGGTGAATAGTGGCTACTACAGAATGTTTTGGTTTTCTGTTCTACTGCCACTTTGGTTTGGCTTAAAAGTGCAGCCTGGGTCGTCTCAGACAAATACACTTGGGCTCGGCAGCGGATTTTTATCATTCAACACCCCCGTCTTTTCCATCCAGCTAGTAAAAGATTCTCAAACCTTGTACTCGCTTAAACCTTTGGCGAATAACACGACTTTCGATTTCATCCCAGCCGACATGATGTCTTTTCGTCAACGGAACGGAAACTACCATGTAGGCGATGTCACCTTTCGGGTTCGGAAACAAGGAACATCGACATGGATTAACGGCGATTCTTCTGTTTCCCGACAGCCTGCAGTTCCTCTACCTGTTTCGGGCAATGTAGTGGCATCTGCGGACCTTTCGCCTACTCTTCCATCCGGTTCTTTGGTCAACATCACTCGCCAATGGGTTGTCCAAAATGGAGATCTTCAACTCTTGTTTATCGTGAAAAATTCCCGGTCATATCCAATTGAGATTGGAGCATTAGGATCGCCTCTCGAATTCAATAACGTGAGCACTCTGATTGTATACCTATCTTTGGAAATAATTTACTTATTTAATCCTTTCAGATTTTTACGGGACGCAGTGCTGCCCAAACCAACGCAAACTGTAGCCTTTTAGATCCATATATCGGCCAAGATGCAGGTTTCGTACAAGTCACCCCACTTCTTGGGACCCTTCCACCTCTCGTAGTCCTTCCAGTTGGAAGCTCCCCTCTTGAGGGTTGGCGATTCCTCCCCGAATCCACGTCTGCATTTCCTCATTACCAGTCGCAAACCTTCGAAGCGCTATACGAATGGCAATTCCATACGCTGGCTTATGCCGAGAACGAATGGGCAAACGTCACGCCATGGAATGCTCCTACTTCCACAATCTTACAACCAGGAGCCTCTCGAACTTTCGGCATTCAGTTCTTGCTCGCCCCTTCCATCCGTGACATCCAGTCAACCTTGATATCTGCCGGTCGTCCTGTCGCAGAAGCCGTCCCCGGATATATCGTTCCGGCCGACCAAGTTGCCAAGCTATTCTCGAACTATTCTTCCCCTGTACAATCCATTACGGTGTCTCCTTCCGGCGCATTACAGTGGAGAAGCAACAGCGATGCAGGGAACAGCCAATGGAACGGCTATGACATCCTTCCGCAAGGTTGGGGCAGGGCTCGACTTTCCATCACATACATGGATGGCACGTTGCAAACCGTCCATTATTATCTAACCAAGGCCGCTACAGGTGTTGTCGATGACTTGGGCTCATTTTTGACGACATCTCAGTGGTTCAACTCCTCGACGGATCCATTCAGACGGTCGCCATCTGTAATATCGTACGATAGGTCAGTGGACGCTATAGTATTAAACGACCCAAGAGCGTGGATACCAGGTTTGAGCGACGAAGCTGGAGCAGGCTCATGGCTGGCGGCTTCGATGAAACAATATGTCCAGCCCAATGCTGGAGAGGTGGCCAAGCTAGAGCAATTTATCAGCAAGACATTGTGGGGTTCGATACAGAACTCAAACGGCAAGCACTCTTTGGGTAAAAGATATCGTATTTATTGACTTGACTTTCCAGGGACCGTCAAGAAGGTGCATAATCATTCTTCTGCTGAATGTTTTTCTAACTTTTTCTCTCTTTCCAGTCTGTATATTTCTACCAACCGGCGCTTGTGCCCAGTTATACCTACCCATCATCCATAGACTGGAGTAACTGGTGGTCATGGAATCAGTCCGCATCGTTTGCTACCAACCGTGCTTACGATTATATCCACGTAACTACAGCCTATTGGGCTTTATACCGCGTCGCGCGTAATTACCCCGGCCTTACCAAAGTCCAGCCATGGGAGTGGTATCTCAATCAAGCTGTCTTGACAGTGCTCACCATGACAGACGGCCAGATCGGTTATGCCAATGTCGGACTTATGGGCGAGACAGTTCTGCTTTATTTGCTGGATGACTTGAAGCGTGAAGATCTTACCGCCAACGCGACTGCCGTGCAATCTAGAATGCAGCAGCGTGCAACTATCTGGGCAGGAGAACGTTATCCGTGAGCCGAAAGCCGCCTTTTGCAATGTTTCTTATAATCTAACTGACTTGGTACTTGCAATAGCTTCGGTTCGGAGATGGCATGGGATTCGACTGGACAAGAAGGCGTTTATGGTTGGAGCCGATATTTTGGAAATAATATAACTGCAATTAACGCCTTGAACTCCATCATCGCTTATCAACCCCTCATTCCGCACTGGGGGTACAATGGCAATGCTAGGCGATACTGGTGTGTATATTTCTATGATGGTGGTATAAAATTGTTAATGCCAATTTAGGGACAATCTATATGGAGGTAAACTACAGCGTATCGAGCGCCAAATTCATCACTACGGCAGTGGACTCAATGCTATTCCTCTGGTATCGGAATATGAGTTAAACCCTTCGGACTTGTATCTCCTTCGAGTCGGCTTTGGAGGACTTTGCGGGCCGCTATCGAACGTGGACCAGGATGGCTTCGCATCCGCGTCATTCCACTCGTTTGAAGACACTTTAAGGTGGGATGCATATTCCGGCGATTATGGTCCCAACTTCTCAGGACATGCTATGGCCATGGGAACGTATATCGTCGATCATCCATTGTTCGGATGGCAGGCTTACGGCGGGAACGTCATTGCCTCCTCCCCGACTGTCCAAGTCCAAATACGAGACTCTGTTCGCCGACGCTTGTACATAGCCCCTCTTGGAACTCTCCTCACATTAGATTCTGGCGCATTTTCCGTGGCTGAATACGATCCTCAAGCTCTCTCGCTAAACGTGACAATCATCCCTGCTCCAGAAAATTCAAGCGGGGCTCCTGCGCCTAAAGGAAGGCTGACAATCCAACAAAAGGCTGTCATATCTGGAGTTGGACCTCTGAAGATTATTACTCCAGCATCGACTAATAGTGATGCTGGGGCTTTCGATATTCCATTCGTTAATGGCCAAGGGACGATCGTCTTGTCAGTGTAGCTTTTCGATTTCGGTTTTTGTGATCCTGGAATAATTCCAAATTTTCAATTCAATATTTTATTTTATTTTCGATCCAGGCTGAGTGATTTGCTCTCTATGTAGCTTTCTTTTGGTAACTCATAACGTGGTCCATAACTTTAGCGGAGGTCCAAGTTCCAGGTACTTAATCCAGAATGCTTGCCGGCCATATTGAATCTTTGATTGATGTATTCCAACAATTAACGTTGATTAACACTGGCTCCTCCATAGTTGCCTAGGCTACCTGCAGTAGCTGGTTTCTATAGCATGCCACCACTGGATCAGACGTGCATGTTTGAGAAACGATGAGTGTACATATAACTTGTACAACCGAAGGGCGCGATCCCCAGCTGGTCTCACCAAAAAATCCTCCATCATCCGAGTCGTTTACCGCAAGTTCAAACAAAAAACATTCCACTCGACCCCCACTGGCAGTTCAAGTTGAACAAGAATATGTACTTTTCTGTCATTCTTCACATCCTCGCACTTGCTAGTGCTAGTATCACAATCGCCATCCCGCTTCCATCAGACAAGGCCTTCGTGCAAGCATCCCCGTCAAGCTCTCTAATTCCCCGTACCGACGGTACCGGTATGCCACATAGGTAGGTCTCGGACTAATCGTCCCCCTCCCAGCAGTGAATCTCAACTTGCCAGGAGGCCATATCAAGAGTTGAACAGACACTTGGCAGATTTCAAAACACTGGCATCCGCAGTGTACATAACGAGCGACCCAGTCACAGAGGACGGTTGGCAGAAAGCAATCGAAAAAATCAAGGCGGTGGCGCAGGGGATTAGGAATCTTAAAGTTCGCGAAGAAAACAGAATCGCTATTGGGAAGGAGATCGATAAGTTATATTCCAGAATGCTTGACGCCGCAATCAACCGAGTCAACGCTGTGATGGAAAAAGTGAACGAGGCACACAACTTGAAACACCAGGAAAGCATAGCACAGATAAGAGCCATGCTCCAAGACGAATTCTGGGGACCTATTGCAACACATCCGCATATTCTCCCTAATAGTCACGGTACATAGTACGATCATTTTGCAGCAAGCCAATGTCCTTTCCGAGTCAGGCTTAGTCAAGTCTTCATATATACAACGCGCCACTCAGGCTGTCCAGTGCTCAGTGATCCACCGAATTAGTATGATAAATGATAAATGATAAATGATGTATGGCCGCTGTGGTACATATGACCATTGCTACTTACCGGTGTAGCTATACACTCTCATCTCTGCAACGGCCTCCAGGTCCACCTCAGGGACATCCACACCCGCACCGTCATACCCAAACCCATGCACATACCCACCCCCATGATCATGCACAACCAGCTCCTCCTCTCCTCCCCACTCAACAAACTACTCGCCCCGGCCCGGCTATAAAGTTGATCCGCCGTGGTTCATATACATCCCTTACTCGTCTCCATCGTCATCGTCATCGTCATCGCCCCCAGCCCCATCCCCACCCCGGAACACACTCCCGCTCCCGCTCCCGTTTCCCAGCACCTGTGAGCTCTCCGGGCGCCGCGTGATGGTACAGCGATTTCGACCGGAACTGTTGTCCAGTGGATTTTTGAAAGATACGACACTACAAGACTCATGCCAAGTTTACCCTAACGGTCATGATGCAAGCGGCCGTTAGAATCACGACAGTCCTCTGCAAACATTGCATCAAATCGTCGGTTGAAGGTCTCATGCGGAGTATCACATTCTTCCGTATTCACGACAGACCAGATTTTGTCGTCCTTCGAACCCTTGGGCACAGAATCTGACAGAGAGTTTGTGCTAATCTCCTTGACAAGTAGTCTGATAGATGCAGCGGGAATAAACATTTTGCAGATAAAAAAAGTCAATACGACAAGTATGAGTGGAGGGGGAAAATCGTTATCGAGCATTGAGTATCAGACAAGATGATAAATACTAAGGTGCGTTGCAGAAAACGAAGGAGTACAGATAGAGGATCATAACAGGAAAAGCCTGTGTGGACATCCTGGCAGGTAGAGAAAGAGGAAAGAATGTCGATAGACAGATGGTAGTGAATGCATGTTCATCAGGTGCAGCAATTGCCCGAATGGCATAACTTCGGAACATCAGCGGCACTGACCTGTTCATTACACCGTTCATCCGAATCGACATCCACAAAGATATGAGAACACAGTGTCGTTAGTCCTCAACACAATAGCTATGCTTCGTGCTCTGTTGGAACACCTTCCATGAACAGCTTGCGAATGTTGCAATGACACGCTCTCGATCTGTCCCTTAAATATTCTTTTGGACTTGATGCCAAAGAATCAAGTATAAGTAATTGGAAATGCAGGCGGGAGAAACGGAACGTGCATATTGTAAGGATGCTACACGTCGAGGCAGATTCCAAGGCCAACAATGGTCGGACACTACTCTCGTTTGCTGCAGGGAGAGCGTACATGCAAATTGTGGGGATGCTACTAGAAAGGAAGGGCGTTGATGCAGAGTGCAGATTCCATGGACAACAACTCTCTCTTTCGCCACAGAAAAAGGATATGAACTGGTTATGAGGAAACTGCTAGAGAGAAAGGGTGTAAAGGCAGATTCTGGGGACAATAATACTCGGACACATTCCTCATTTGCTCCAGACACCAAACGCGCCAATTGTGAGTATGCTGTTAGCACGGGTCGACACAAATTCCGAACAAAGAGGGTCGGAAACCATTCTCATGTGCTGCAGAGAATGGCAACGAGCATAATTCCTCGACGAAATCGTTGATAGCTTTCCGTCAGAATCCGAAGAAAGTTCATAGCACTTCACGATCGATGGCAAAGCCATAGGAGACGAGTGCCGATGAGAGAGGTGTCAGTATTATCAAAAAATTTGTCTAGTTGTTCGTCGAGGGGAACCTGTGTGATGGACTCCCGAGTTTTGTGAAAGAATTTTCGTAGGGGAAGACAAAGCCAGGATCCCTAGTAGTAAACAAGCAGAGCAATCATCTAGCTGAGGAATCCGAAGACGAGGCTAAATCGTGGTAGGGCCAAATTCTTCAAGCATAGCAGTCTTTGAAAATGCAGAATTGAGTAGTCAGGTTATGCATTCTGGCGCGCAAGAAGAGGCTACAGGTAAGCATACGATATCAAGTTGCACGTGTCATTCGGTAGGAGGGTCTTGATGGGGGTAAAACCCAAAGTGGAAATAATATCCTCGAGGCTCACTGACTTCAAGTTCAGTCAAAAAAGCTCCATGTTTCGCTCTTCTCGTCAGAACGTAATGTTAAAGGAGATTACAGGTATCAGTATCGATCGAGCAATAACCACCGCGGCGGGGAGCTTTCAAGCTGAGTTGTCAAGCCGCAGCACGACCCTGACAACCCTGTGAAATTCAGAATGCGTACTCGCGGCTCTGCCACCAAACTTCTTTTTTTTTCCAGTGGTCGCGTTTTGCCCCAGACTGTAGCTTCTGATCCACAGCCAAACTGGAGGTAGACGTGTAAACTGTCGGATGTCTGACCCTGAGATTTGTGCGCTTGTTTCAAGGTTCGACATCAACATTCTGGAAGAGGCTTCCTATGTTCTGTGGTACATCTGGAAGTCAATACATCCACGGTACTCGACGCTTCAGGCGTGTATCGGCGCTCTCACCAACGATGCGAAATTATATAACGCTCTCAAGTCGGCTCATGGTTCTGGAAAATACGACCTTGTGAGATATTGGGGTATGTTAATTGCAAACCTGCCGTTTGACAGCCTCTTAGACCTTGTACTAGATTCTCTACCCGGGCCTTCCGTGCCAAAAGTATCGTCAGTGGAGTCAGAGGTTGCCAAGTTCTTGGAGGAGCTCCGTCCAACGATGACAAGACTCGTTGTCGGCGACATTTCCTTGTCACTATGGTCCCCCAATCCTGGTTCGATGGATAGCGAGATGGCAAACCACATAGAAAGCCTCCGCATTCCATATCTCAAGGGAAGGCCAAATGTACTGCTCCATGACCTCGGAAGCTTCAGGGACGACCCCGTCCTTGCAAGTCGCCTGAAAAATATTTTCATGCCCAATAACCACACGTTCGTACCACCCTGCATTTCCTCTAGTCGCGTCCATTTCTGACGTGTATTTTTAGTTTTCTTGTTAATACTTCTGGCTCTGGTAAAAGTAGACTGCTCTTCGAGGGTCTTTGCGATCACTGGGGCTTTTATTTCACTTCACTCGTTGACTCTAGTCTCCTAGGCTCGAGTGATGTTCAAAATAGTATTGGGACATACATCCGTGATTCTCCCGCATTCCGCCCCGTGCTCCCGGCTCCCGACTCCCCAGAGTACCAGTCTGCGTTAAAGACCAACCGTAACAACGCTGCTCGGATTTTCAGTCAGATATTTCTGGCTCGTCTTCTGATCTTTGACTTGTTCGCCGAAATCATGGCCCAAGTCAGAAAGAAGAGTGAATCACAGAACTTATACAAACAGCGCTGGCTTCTGCTTCAGCTACAGCCTTCGCTTCTTCACGCGCAAATTTGGGACATCTTTGATCACCTATTTGGCAAAATATCGCGTGCTAGCGATACGTACATCAACACGACAACCAAGACTTTGCTGGTCAGAGTTCGAGAACTTTGTACGATTGATGCTTCCGATGTTGAGGAGTCCACTGTGACTCAGACACCTCTGTTCTGTGTTCTTGATGAAGCTCAGTATGCTGCAACGCAGCATTGCTCAGCATTTAGATCAGACCATGGCAATGCACATCGTCCTATTTTACGGGAAATTGTACGTGCATGGGAGGGACAATCTTTTGGACAAGGAGTGTTCATGGTTGTAGCTGGAACGGGGATATCCAAGGACGTCGTTGATCAAGCGATGGCGTCCGCTATTATGAAGGAATCCAAGTACCGCTGGTGTTCAGATACAGGCGCTTTCGATGATATTCAGTCTCAGCGACGTTACATTCTCAGGTATCTGCCGCCAAGTCTCATAGAGAGTCCTTCTGGAAGGCGACTGTTAGAACGGATGGGATATTGGCTACGTGGAAGGTTGGTTCATACTCTACATCTGTATTTCTCTCTAATCGTCTTTGACTTGCCAGACATCGTTTCACCGCAGGTTACGTTGCGGAACTATTATATAACGGTTTTAATCGGCCACACACACTTCTTAATACTTACATTACACATTTCACTCACTTCAATCCCACGGACGCTCGAACTTTCGTCGAGGCCGAAGGTACCCGACCAATACCGATATCTTCCCGTTATAAACTTGACTTCTTAAAGTTGACAAAAGGTTAATCGTACATCAGATAACAAGGGGAAGTATCCTAACTGAACCGTTACAGATGCCGATATGATTGCCACGATATACCAGATTACTACCCATTATCTGATGAGGTCTGTTCTTCCTGGAAGCTTAGGGAAGGACGAGGCCATATATGTCGAGTATGGTTTTGCGCGTTTTGTAGACGCTGAAACGCGAACCGTAACAGTCGATGAACCCCTAGTCTTGCTTGCTGCTACCCATTGGATCAATGCGAACTATCGGTCAAGCTATAAATACTTCGCCAAACAGATCCAATTCCATGATTCGTGCTCCAATGGGTTCGAAAACTACATCGCCTTCTGCCTCAATTTGTCGTTTTCTCAAGGATTGCTATTGAACGAGGTGTTTTCATTCTGTGGGCCATCCCCCTCATGGGCGAAGCAGGAGGCGGAGCTGGTCGCGTTATATATCACAGATATTGGGGAGGTCGAGGAAGGATGTGTTCGCCACTCTGAATTCTTCGGTCCTTCAGCCACGCTTGGTACGAATGCAAAAACCACGGAAGAAACGTCCGCATGGCTGAGACATAATAGTCATGCCCCGCTGTGTTTTCCTCACGTCGCTATGGGGCCCGACCTTCTTTTCGTTGTAAACCTGGCGGACGGATCGAAGATCTGGGTTGCTTTACAGGCGAAGTATTCGATAGGCAAGAACGGTTCTCTTTCCAGAATTTTCTTACGCCGCGCCATGCGGAGCGTTACACCGTCATGCTTTTTCGTCGACAAGGTAAGGCGCATTCTGACTTTGAAACACGCTCTCACGAATATATACCAGGACGGAAAGCAATTCTCGCCTGCGTCTGACCCTGATATTGTGGAAAATACGATAAAATGCCTAGGTGAATTACCTCATCGGCGTTCAGATGCAGGAAAATACAGTCTATTACGAGTCATTGCTTCATTTCCGGCGCAGACAAATCTTAAGCGATGTCTCGAAGAAGATCCTGATAAGGATGGCCATCCCATCGCCTATCTGAACATGAATTTCATCAAACGCCTCACAAGAAGGATGTCTCCAGTAGACTTCTTGGAGGGCCTGGAGAATCCCCAGAAAAAAACCCAGCCTGCAGGCAAACGGAAGCACAGTGCAAATGAGAGTCACAGACGCACAAAAAAGTTGAAGCTCAACTGAATTCGCTTCATTCGTCGATCCAGCAAACCAGCATGTTCCGAAGCCTATTATAACACCATCATAAACCATACGGATTTGCTTTCATGTACTTTCAGCATTATAATGTCTAAAGCGCGACTTTGGACCGTCCGACTCCTGCAGAGTAAAGCCTTGCCGGCTCTTTCTTGAGTTCCATCTGATTCGAACTGGCGTACTGTTAACTTCGGAATCATATAACATGCCATCCGCCTGTGGCGCCAACACAGGCGGGCAAAACTCCGTTCTGACATCGCTACCCGAGGGTAGTGGTGGCTCATCGGAGGGCGCAAGTGAAAACGGCGCCGGCAGTGGCAAAACGGAGGAGGATTGGCCACCTTGTCGAGTTTCTGAATGATGTGCTGTTGGTTTGCTCTGGTCGTGGGCTTTCAGCCTGCCTCTTGTTCGGCTAGGAATATTCATAGGTGGCTCGTCTGTTCAACAACCGGAGGTCAGCCTCCGGTGAGCGTCCTTTTTAGGAGTCGGCTACCTTGGGTATCACGGGTAGGTGTAGCCATCGGTGAGGCAGACTCTGTCGACGTGTTCCCGTCATCATCCATCCCCGTTTGATGAGCGGGATGTTGGGCAGAATATTGCTCGCGGCTTCCAGCCACCTGCGGAAGGATAATTCTTCCCTCACAGTTCCGGGGAAAAAGTTTAGACGATATGCGACAATCGGAACAGTGGCAGCGAGAGTGCATGAAATAAATGAGAGCGAGATTATTCAGGAAAAGCGGAAAGAGGCGTTTAAAGGAATATAGAAATCACTCGAATTAAAGTCCTGGCAGTCAACAGCTGAACAAACGTCGGTTGTTGCCGTAGCAGATATATCTGGGTCCAAGATGCCAATTACAGACCGTAATAGAAAGTTACCAATAGCGTCGTGGAGGTACCTGGTTGCAAGTGCACTGCTTGCATTTTCGGCTTGCAACGGCCGCATATAATCCCGCCACGCAATATACTTACTCAGAGAAAAAGCATGGAGACCCATGGCCCATGGAGATCTACTAGAAGTAACTTCTTTTGGGAAGTTTCAGAATAAGCTCAAGATATCATTATAACATCACCTCTGCATATATATAGTGTCCCTAGCGCTCGTTTCCTCCACCTTTGATAAGAGGGCGGTTGGCCTTGGACTAGCTAAATCTATCTCTCAGGTACGAATATATACCGAGCGCCCGTTCAGGTTTCTGTTTCAACCATCCCGGATGATGCCGATTCGCGGACTTGTTGACGTGAATCTATCCGAATTTCCACATTATCGGCGGCCCTGGCGATCGCAGAAATGATAACCGGAGTGAGTGAAATGAGATGGTTCCACCATATGAGTTTATTCAAGAAATATAGAAAAAGGACTTGACATAGAGAAGAGAAAAGGGGACAACGATGGGGCATAGGGGTAGACAGATGGGGGGAAAGTTGAGATACATGGAGATACTAGGATGATGATGGAAAGGACGGCACACTAGCTGGATCTGGGAGGTACAGCCAGTCAGGGGGCTAAAATGGACGAACATGTACAAGCATCCGACACAACCGGACGCAAAACAAAATCCAAGCCATATCCAAACTCCAATCCAGACAGCACACAGAAATAGTACGACCGTTCACTTCCAACCTCTGTTGCCAGCTTGTGAGCTCCTAGTAACGAAACCGTATCACAGTAATCCAGCCATTGTTCAGGAATATAGATCGGTCAAAAGAAGCAACAAGCACCGTCGGGTTGGTCGTGGCACATTGAACGAACAGCAGTTGTTGGACTGAGACGAGTTAATCGGATTCCGAGAACCAAAACTTGTGCAGTCCTGAGCGTCCGGGCGCAGCTGAAACTGCTTCTAGTGTGTGCCTTTATGCGTGTTGATCACCTGGACATACAGGCCATGTCAATTTTTGATCAGGGAAATGTAACGAAATATGTACCCACTTTGCAACGAGTGGCAACGTATCAGGGATCGGGATCTAACTTCTCCCCTCTCGCCAGGACGCGAACAACCTTGCTCGGTTGCGCCACCATTTCCATCATAGCCATGACGGCAGGAGGACGCTCCACCATAGCACCATTTCCAATCCCGCTACCTCCACTGCCACCTCTCCCCTTACCGGGGTGACCATGACCATGACCATGACCATGACCTTTCCCACCACCAGGACTGTCCATAGAACCCCTCCTAGCCCTCCTAGTGCGCTCGCGGTCGTCATCATCAGCCCAGGTAGGTTCAACTTCGAATATGCTAATGTGGGCACGCGCAGCCCACTGCGCGACGAGTGCACCAGCGGAGCGTGGCTCAAACTTGTTTGCAGGGGGCAGGGTAGGAGCGGGGAGTGGCACAGGGGTCAGCACTTGGAGTGGCTCCGAGACGGCGGTATCGGCATTGTGAGGACTAGAGCTGAGCTTCATAGTGCTGAAGCTGGGGAAGATGTCAGCGTGCGTGCCGAGGACAGCCAGCACGACCTTGGGTTTGGCAGTAGCATTCTTGGTACCAGATTCCGGCTTTAGGTGACTGTTCGTAGCGGATTCTTCGTGCTTTTCCTCCTTGTTAGTATCGGTACCTTCGGCGTGCTCGACTTCCCAGCGGACACAGGATATAGTCCGGCGCACCCACTCTGGTGAATGAGAAGGATTAGCAAGTTTACTGCTGATTTCACCCTCAGCGTGCTCGGGGGCCTCGCCAAAGTCGATTTTATCCCAAAGGACGAATGCATCGTCCTGCTGTACTCGAATGCGAGGGTTG